>VCNE01000856.1:0-41225 GCA_009869805.1 Oncopodura yosiiana | reverse complement strand
TGAGGTACTGATCACTTAACTTGATCACTGATAACTGAAGAAAATAAAACTTTGAAAACTCAAGCTCAAAAGTGTAAAATTTTTTGTGCCATATAGTACTACATATTTATACGCTAAATAAGCATATGCATGTGCACAAATAAATGTATTTTGCACTGTAATATTTCTTTCATCATCATCAAGAATTTGTTATGTAGGTATACTTGTATTTGGCAATGACAATGCCAGTAAAAAGAAAATCTGAAAAAAGGGAAAAAAGAAAAACAAATGATGTCAAACTCTCGTAATTTCCTTGTGTGACCTCTAATGAAAAATCAGTTTATATACAAATGTAACAACATTTTAATTCTACTTTTACATTTCCTGGAGGATACATTTTTCTTCATTTACTACATGTACGTAGAAAAGCGGAAATTCACAACCACAATATATATAAAATTGCAAATTCTTGGCTTTTGCATAAGGTCAAACTCTTCCTCGTGGCTATATGTATTATATATTCTATAAGAATTGTAGGTCATTGAATTATATATAGTATTGGAATTTGTTGATGTGACCATGATAAGAGAGGAGGAGAAAGAATAAGATGTGATAACTTCACATTCCATTTTTATTCTCAAAGTGAATTGATGCACAAAAGTGTAGTGTCAAGTGCTGCAGCAATGTAAATTTTTTTCCTTTGCTTGCTCTTTTCTATAATGTGCCAATGCTAAATTGCTAATACCAACAAGTACATCTTAGTTAGACTACTGCAACCACATTGAGTCTTTATCTCTTCTTGTTTGTTGCTACTGATATCTTTTAGTTTTCTTCAATATAACTATATATTTCACATATGCACACGTAAAAGACAACCCACTCATTTCACTGTTGTATGCATCATCATCATCATCAGAATATCTTGTGTGTAACAGTACACAGTACTGAAGAAATGTACTTAGTTAAAAGATTTTGAGGGTATGACTCGACAGTCTAATTTTAGATGAAATCCCCGAACACTGACGATGAAGAAGAAATAGTAAAATTTTTGCCAGAGAGACTCAAGTCAAAGTCTGGACCGAAAATTGACTGAAAAGAAAAAAAGCGTTCTTTCACTTCTTTTGCTCTTACTATATACATATATATATACATTAAAATGTGTTTGTACATACATTATTTAGCATACTCGATGCCACCAACACAACCATGGCTTCATCATCATATCAGTATTAGTAGCAACAACACACAAAACCGAAAAACCAAGAAGGCATAGCACTCTCAAACTACAACTATACTTTCCTCTTCTAATTCTTATTTACTATTTTGCTCCCATAGTTCTAATATCCCTTTCCTTACTTATACTTCTTAATTTCTAAAACGGTGCTATGATGCTACAACTACTTATTGCTCGCATTTCTTGATTTACATAAATTCCATTTTTTTCTATATCTTGTGTGTTTTAAAAGAGTCATTAATACGTATTATATTATATTACTATTACATCTTGTGAATTTCCATATACTTATTTTTTATTGTGACCGGAAGTGCAAAAAATAAGCGATATGATATCATAATATTATTAAAAAGTGGTGTTGTTCTACTAAAGAAATCAAATGTCTCTCAAGATGAACCATTCTTTAATTTTAAGTCTAGAGTGTTTTATAAAAGGAAGTGACACGTTGTGATTGCGTAAATTATAAAATTAGTTTGTAGCGAGTCATCAACTAATTAAAAGTCAAAATGGTTCTTCGAGAACATAACGATGCTCTCAACCAATCCCGAGGGATTATGGGTAAGAACTACATATTTGAATAGAGTAAATCCGAAAGATTAATTTATAAATGGGAAATTTCCAATGAGCAGGACCTTTAGAAAATTCCACAGGATTGCAAAATAATAGAGGAAGATTACGCCAAAGGTAATTTGACTCTTGATAGTTAGACATTTTTGTCAGTGTAAAGTTTATAGAAAGTTAATGCAATTTCAGATTTGACCTGGTGAGAAAATTGGGACAGGGTACTTATGGAAAAGTTCAATTGGGAATTGATAAAGAGACCGGGCAAGAGGTTAGCAAAACATGAGCTCAATGAACTACTACTAAAACTCTTAGATACTACTAATAAATTTGGATTACAATGCAATATAGTAGTCTGTTGTAGTCTCATGTGTTTTCAAAATTCCAAAGTTGTTCCACAATAATGCACTGTGGCGAAAATTGTATCTAGCAACTGCGTATTTATTTTGTGTTTATTCCATTTATTGGTAGTAGTAGTAGTAGTAGCAAAGTGTCACACTATGTAAAATATACAGTGTAGCATGACTTTTCCTCAACAGTTTCAAATATCACTGGTAATATTTATCTGATTACGTCATTTTACTCAGAATCATCATAGTACTTATAAACCTTGCAAAAGTTTGAGGAATTTTATGCTACAGTTACAAAACGACTATATATAAAAGGACGATATGTTACTAAATTGTCATTTTACATTTTAACTTTCAAGATGCAACAATATATACATAATCATAGTGCACTCAACTTTCAGATTACTCTAACTCTCTTATTTGAGTCATTTCAACCATGCCTTTCTCTTTCCTTTCGATTCTTACTCATTGCCAAAAAAATTTGTATAACATTTCTTTAACTTTTTACTCTCTACATATGCTATACATACTCCTACTCTTTGAAGAATAATAAACAAAAGAAAAAATTTGCAGAGGTTACACTCGTTTTCATTTCTAAGGGTTAAGGAATATCTACATTTATTACCTTTGAGTATATACTACAAAGAAACGACGATGAATAAAGTTCAACAAGACAAAACAAAAGGTCTGAAAATCATGAAAAATTCGCACTTCTTTTCTACTACTACACACAACAATAATACAAATAATCCTTCTTGTTCTGACAATCATGTCTTTCAATGTTCCATTTTACCAGACAAAAAGACCGATTTTTCAGTCTTGACTACAGCATACTATATATTTAGTTTGTATAAAAAAGTACAAGTTCAGTGCTCTAATCAAAAAGTCAAGTTAAGTCAACTCTCTCTTCTTTCAATTCTGTGACGACATTATATACTATACTACACACATTTTCTTATACTAACAACTGGCAATGGATAGAATTGCATTCACCCACCAACATCATCATTATACTCTTTCAGACTTTTAAATGGAAAATGCCATGAGTATTAGTAATAGAGCATAATATATAAGAGATGTGACTTGAGTGTCGTGTCTTTTTTATCTTTCTCTCTCTCTCTCTCTGGTTGCATTGAAATAGTAAGGGAAAAATTGTGTGTAAGACTCTTCTGGTAAAAATAGCCTCTGTTCTCATCCTTTTGGCTTTGACTTTTTAGCGTTCCAGAGGATTGCGTCTTTAAACTCTCTACATTTTACTTACAAGATGAAGATGAGCTAGCTTGCAAGACAGGAAGAAAGCACTAGCAACATAGTTTTTTTTATTCTTCCATGTGGCTTAAGAAACACAGCAAAAAAAGAGAGAGAGACATGACATGAGCAATAATAATTTTTTCAAACTTTTTTTATGTATGGTACATATAAACTCATATGGCAAAAAATTTCCACTATTTATCATAAATCCTTATACTAAACAAAAAAAACTATAATATGGATGGATGCGAAATGTGTTCCTTGTGCAAAGTTTTTCTATTCATTTTTGTTTGACACAGGTGGCCATTAAAACAATTAAGAAATCCAAAATTGAGACAGAAGCTGATTTAATAAGAATTCGTCGTGAGATTCAAGTTTTGTCATCAGTTCAGCATCCCAATATAATTCATATTTATGAAGGTATCATCGTATTATTCAATCTGTTACCATTTAGGATAAAAATAAGTCATATAATTTATGAATTTATTTATTTAATAGTGTTTGAAAATCGTGAGAAAATGGTATTAGTAATGGAGTATGCTGCAGGTGGAGAGCTATACGATTACCTCAATGAACGTAAGAAATAAATAAAATGTAATGCAACTTTCTTGCTAATGAGATGATACATTTTACAGGTAAAATCCTTCAAGAAGATGAAGCACGAAGGTTATTTCGTCAGATTGCCTCTGCTGTTTATTACTGTCATAAGGTTAGCCAAAAAACAAACTTTTGTAGCTCTCTTTTCATTGAGAATTCTTTTTGCCTTGTCTTGTCTGTCATTGCATATTAACAATTTTCTGCGCTTGTGTTCCTATTCTTCATTTCCTTTCACTCTAATAAGTAGTAAGACTTCTGTCTCCTCCCAAAGAACTAAAAAATATGTAATGCTTAGCACTTATTGCTCTACTTAGTTGACTTTGCAATTAGCAGTTTAGTTATATAAAACATATATATAGTATAAAAGTTGCAAGCAATTATGCACTACATTATATAGAAAGAAGAAGCAAACAACAACAACGTAACATAACTGTGAGAAGAAAAACTGACATTGACGATTTTTGTTCTTTTTCATAGAGAGATGAAGATTGTTGTATAATATAGCTTTTCCTTGCTCTTATTACCTATTAAATTTGGCCCACCATCAACTTCTTTTCTGATTGGCTTCCACCCAAATTATTCAACTTATTAGCTCATATATGTTATGTGTATATATATTATGATATCGGCGTCATTTCTACTGCTTACTACTACTACTATAATATACATGACTCATCTCAATGAGAAATGACTTATTATTCTTTCAATTTACATTCCAAAAATTCTTATCATAGCACAAGATTTGCCATCGAGATTTGAAATTAGAGAATATCCTATTAGACAATGATTTTAACGCCAAGGTAAGATATATATTATTTATAATATGACAGGACAAGTGAATGAAGTGAACCATTAGTCATATATTATGTCTTGCAATTAATTAACTACAGATTGCAGATTTCGGCCTTAGTAATGTCTTTGATGATCTTCATTTGCTCAAAACATTTTGTGGGTCTCCATTATACGCATCTCCAGAAATTGTTAAAGGTTATTATTTTAAAAGAATTCTTTTTATTTAGATATGACATGAAGAATTTTCCATAATAATTTATTACAGGAACTCCATATTATGGACCAGAAGTTGACTGTTGGTCATTAGGTGTTCTTTTATACACGCTTGTTTATGGTGCAATGCCATTTGGTTAGTAACTCATAATGAATGTCTACTTTATAAAAAAAAGGAAACGTGTATCTTCACAGTGTTTTGTTGTTGTCGTTGTAGATGGTTCCAATTTTAAGCGACTCGTAAAACAAATTTCAAGGTTAGCTTATGGTACCTTTTGTCGATGATAAATTGTATTTTTCTTATTTTATTAAATACAGTGGCGACTACTATGAACCCAAAAAGCCAGCTGAAGCATCATCCCTAATAAGAAAAATGTTGACAGTTGACCCACTGAAACGAGCACAAATTCAAGATATTTGTTCCAATCCATGGATAAATAATGGTCCCTTTGACAAACCATGTTTAGTAATTGCTGAAGAGTTAGCTAATCAAACGCCTGTAAGGCTAGATATACTTTTATCATTAGCCCCAGCAAATATAAATCATTCACAAGTTGTAATTGATGGCACTCAAAAGCCAGAAGCAAATGCAGAAAATGCAGTTGTATGTAATAATAATTTACAAGGAGCAGTTGGAGGAATACTAACTAGTAATGAAGTAGTAGATCATAATAAACCAACTTCATCTGCTAAAGCACAAAAGTCAGAACAACAACAAATCAATGCAACTCCTCCTGTTGTAGCTAGTAAGAGACCAATAAAAGAATCTGAGCAAAGTGGTGGTACATCAGCACCTAAACCAAGTAAAGAAGCAAAGAGAAAGTTACAACAAGTGAAATCCAAATCTAAAAGTTCACCAGCATTAGAATTAATTATGGATGTTGAAGATGAGGAAGGAAATGTAGATGAAGATGATGATTTAGGAGATACACTAAGTGAAATTAGTGAAATACAAACAATTGCTGAAGATTTAGATAAAAGTTCAGCTACTCCTGCTACTCTTCCTTCTTCGGCAATTAAGAAAAAAGAAAAGATTGCTCCTACTACAGTCACTAGTGCTACTGCTACAAGTAAAACTCATAAATCAGAGGTACCACCAGCTGCTGAATCTAATAAAGTCACAACTACTACAGCTAAAGTCTCAAAGGAGAAGCCTATCAAGACTGAACAACAATCATCACAACAACAAACTGAATCTGAACCACAGAAAGTTGTCAATAAAAAAGAAAGTGTCCCACCATCAGAGAAAGCTGTAGCCAAAGTTGTCCCTTCGACAGAAAATTCAGTAGCATCATCTGAACCACCACCACAACAAGCAGAAAAGACTGT
This sequence comes from Oncopodura yosiiana, assembly GCA_009869805.1. Classification (NCBI taxonomy): domain Eukaryota; kingdom Metazoa; phylum Arthropoda; class Collembola; order Entomobryomorpha; family Oncopoduridae; genus Oncopodura; species Oncopodura yosiiana. The sequence continues at coordinate 34,919 of VCNE01000856.1, read as the reverse complement.
AGTAAAGAAAAAAGTAGTTAAACCAAAAGTTAGTAGCACTGAAGATAAATCTCAAAAAGAAGATGTGAAAGTTGTTAAACAAGTGAAAGCAAAAGAAGAAAGTGGTACTAGTGGTGAAAAAGAGAATAATAAGACTGTTGTAAATAATACTACTAATGAAGTAGGAGTAGAGAAAGATAATGAGCAACCAAAGATTGTAAAACAGGAGCTCAAACCTAAAGAAGAACAGAGTACTAATAATAAATCTATTAAAGAGAAAACACCAGTGAAAGAAAAGGAGAAAACACCAGTTAAAGAAAAAGAGAAAACTCCTGTTAAAGAAAAAGAAAAGACTCCAATTAAAGAAGATGAGAAATCAACTCGTGCTAGTGCAACACCAGAAAAATCAAAGACAAGTGGAACTGACTCTTCAGATGATAATAGCAAAGCATCAGCATCAGGAAGACCCAGAAAAATTAAAGAACGTTCAGACTCCATTTCAGAAGTTTCTCCAACTAGAATTGAGCGTCGTAATTCTAAAGTGATTTCTCAAAAGACTGCAGAGCTAATACAAAATTTGGAAACTAAAACCAATACAAATTCAAATGACTCATCAAAGGATAATAATACTAAAGTAAGAAAATTGGTCATTCCAAATTTTGTTAAAGTGTCTGATGCTAAAAGTAAATTTGAGGCTAAACCACCAAGACCTGTTAAAGATTTACCACCTATTGCTACTTCTGTAGCTAAGTCTAAATTTAAATTAGAAGAAAGAAAAAGTATAGATGAAGGAAATAAAAAACCTATTGAACAAAATTCTAATACACCTTCTTCATCAACAAAAACTGATGACAAGAAAGTTGTTATTCCTCCTACTCCTCCTCCTCCTACTGAAAAACTTGAAGTAGGAAAGGACAATAATAATAAAGAAACAACAAAACCTCAACGCTCAATTTCACCTAAAGGTACTACTACTACCAAAAAGAAAGCTTCAGAAGAAAATAATAGCCAGGAAAGAAATTCGTCAGTTTTATCACCAGAACCAACAAGTACAGCTACAACGAGTGATGATATTACTACAACTTCTGAAACTGTTACAATTCCATCAACAGCACCTCAACAACCAACTCAACCAAGTGTTACAGAAATGTCTGTCAAGTCCACAGTCAAAATTCCAGTAGTTCAAAAGCTCAAAATGCCTCCTTCTCCTTCTCCTTCCTCTGATGAACAGCAAGTTAAATCTGTAACTGTTGATAATGGTAGTGGAACTCCAAAGACAGCAACAATGTTAGTTAGTGGTAAAACAACACCTGATCCTCCATTCTTTCAACCAACACCTGAAACTCCAGACAGTAATAAGAAAAACAATAAATTCCCTGTACAAACTAAAGAGGCAGCAGCTAAAAAGATTTCATCAGTTATTAATAAAATTGCATCATCTGGTTCTATAAATAAAGGTTTAAATGATATGAAAAACCAACAACAACCAGAGTATAAAACTGAAGTTGAGAAATTTGTTGGTGGTAAACCATCAGCAGTAAATAAAAATCAAAGAACAGAAGTCTCATTTCCTGTACAAGCAGCAGCAGCAGCAATTGTCTCATCATCATCTGGCTCTTCAACACCAGGAACTCCTAAAGAAAGAATTATCCCAATTAAATTTGAAGCTGAGCCAGTATCAACAACTAATTCAACAACTCAAGTCCCAAGAACATCTTCTCAAGCACTTCCACCACAACGAACAGACTCTGTTACTTCAAGTAATTACTCTAGACAAAATTCTTCTGATACTGAAAGTAGTTATTTATGTCCACCACCTAAACCTGAGCCAATACGTAAATCACCAAGAGAGTTTTTAATTCCAATTAAAATTGAAGCTAGTGGACAAACTGTTACACCCAAAGAAGATGCTTCAGAATCAGCTAGTGCTATTGGAGAAGATGATTTTAGAATTGATAGTCGACTTCGTTCTGGTCGATTTGGTGGAAGACATAAAAGATTTAGTAGTTTACTTAGTGACAATAATAATAGTTTAGCTGATGATGATCCTGGGCCATCAATTTCTGCTGGTACTAGTAGAAGATCATCAACAGCTAGTGGTGCTTCTACTCTACCATCTCATGCTAGAAGTAGAAGCCAGGGTGATGAACCAGAAACTCCTCAAACACCTAGTGGAACATTTAAGCGCTACCGGTAAGGTTTTTTGTTACTAAATTAATAGATGCTTTATGGCTTTTTTTCGTTTGGCATTTAAAGATTAACAAAAATAAAATAAAATAAAATTCCTTTAAAAAAATAGTCGGTAGTAGATAATATAATAAATTGCACTCTTGCACTTCTTGCACTCTTAGTTTTGGCTATTAAAATTTTGATTCTATATAAACTATATACACAAAATCACAAAATACTGTTACAAATATATCATCTCTATTATACACACTTGTTCACAAATATACGATTATATAGGGTGAAATCCACTAGACCTGATATGCCATTGGATAGAAGTGACTCATTCTCATCTGCTGAAGAGGATGAAGAAGATGCATTTGAAGTATTGACAGGTAACAATAATATATGTGATGGTCCTTAAGATGACAGTTTTCTTCTAACAACTCTCTTTTTAATTTTTTTACAGCTGAATCCCTTTTTAGCAGCTTGCTTGACCGTGTAAGAAATTTAACAAGAAGACTTAATCGTGACGAAGCTACAGCATGGCCAACTGGAGTTGTTGGAACAGATTTATTCAATTCCCCTATTTCTGATTTTATGGCCAGGTAAGTTAATTGTAGAGGAAGGCTACTTAGCTTCTTTTAGATTAGACTAACAATTGCCATTTTCTTATTTTTTTTCATAGAGCCCCTTCTGAAACAATACGTCGATCTTACTCTCGTGAACCATCAATAGCATCACAAATTGGAGGTGGAGCAGGGAATTGGAGAAGAAGTATGAGCCGAGATTTATCTGGTGATAGTGATTCTCAATCTGCTTCTTACAATGCTCATTCACGAAGTGAGTTCAAAAAGTCCAAGTCAAAATCTCAAAATAATAATTGTTGTTCGTCTTCCTCCTCACCTCCCTTAGTTAATACTAATACTCCAAATACTACTACTAATCATAATGACGATGGTGGTAGTGGTGGTGGTGGCACAATACGCCTAATACCAATCACTTTAGCCAGAGATGATGATGATAATAATAATGATAATGATGATGAAGAAGGGGCTGATATTGACAATGATAATCCAATGTCTGAAGAGTATGAAGATGGAAATATTAATAATGATGATAGATCAGTATCTATATCAGGTTCTGATCAATGTCATTAAAAGTATAAAGATGAGAGATTACTAGTCATATATAAAATATGTACATATAACAATTAGAATAATTTATTGTTGTAAGTTATTTGCATGTATAATCCGCAAATATATATTATTATGATGTAGCTTCTTATTTTCATTTCTAACTCATTCTCTCAAATGAAAAAAAAAATCTAATTAACATTACAAAAGAAATGTTTCTCATTAATTAATAGAAGTGAAATATATATAATAGTAATAATAAACTTTTTTTTCTTGGTCTCTCTTTACCACCCTCAATGTGTTTTTGTCTATATATTGTTTGGCAACTTGGAACAATGCAATGCAATAATGTTGTTCAATTGTTGAGACAAAATCCAAAGTTTAGATACTCTTTCTATATTTTTGTGAGTGAAACTTATATATTTCTCTATTATTTTCTTTTAGTTTTGGTGTGAATTTGTTTCATATACTGTCTCTTTTTAGTTTCAATGTTGTACATGTTATATACTACAATTACAATATTTCTATAATATAGAGCACGTATAACCTATTGATTTGCACTACTGTAGATTCTGACAACTGATTGATTGTGAAAAAAATTACTCAGTGTACATTTCTTCTTCTTCTTCTACTGACTACTACATAGAAGACTAGAGAAAGAGAAAGAGACAGAATCATATAAAAATCTTGTTCTCTATTTACTCTTTATTATTTCATCTTAACTTCTTCTCTATATATCTTCTTCTGAGAGAATTGCCAGCACTCATGGTCTTCTCCACTACACAAAATACTCTACTACTACTACTACTTAGAAAACCACAAAATTTACTAGTAAGGCAAATCACAATACATAATAAATATATATATTTTCAACAATGAAAAAGTGAGGGTGGCTTGGGACTACTGGAAACACATTTGTACAATTCATATTATATTTATATATAACATTACAAATACATAAGAAACTTATTTATAAAATGTACATATGTATATATATACCTAATCATTTTTTTATCCAATGACACACGAAGATACAAACATACTACACAAAAAGTATATATATATCGATCTTTGTAGAATAATAATAGTCTGATAAATTTTGTGATATGAACTTTTATTTTTTTGTCAAACTTGTTGCAAGCAATGCAAGAAGATGCAAGTTATTTTTTTCTTTCTCTCTGATCAAAAAATTAGAAAGCATTTTTACAGTTTTTTTGACTACTTACGTTTTTTTAACCCCTATTATTCTTCAATACTATGTTTCTCCTCTATCTTTTTTCATTTCTTAATTTACATGTTTCCTTACTTTTCTTTCTTTCAAAACAAAAAACTTTTTCTTAGTCCCAAGTCACCCACTTAAAAATAATAAGACTTGTATAATTATTATATTATAAAGTCCTTCACACAAGAAAATTTTGCTGGTGAAAGTTTTTTTGTTGTAATATTTTTTTAACATTATTACGCTGCAATAATGTCTAGTAATAAAGTTAAATTAGTTTTGTATAGTTACTTCTAAAAGGTACTTGTAATATATATATATATTCTCTGTATTTCCATCGTCTCAAGTCACCCTCCATTTTATTATCCTTTTGTTTTAATATTGATCATTATTTTACTATTGAATATTTATTAAAAAATTAAAATATTATTTCTTTCTATGTGTATATGCAGTACTAGGGAGCAGCAAACCATCCGCCGTAGACCTGTTTGAAACATCAACAGTACGATCTTTACCATTGAATTTATCCAGCAGAAGAGCATCGCCATCACCATATTGCTCATCACATATTGGAAATGACTTGTCATCATATGGTTCACATTTAAATCATACTCATACAGTCACTGGATTTCCTACTATCCGACCTTACAATAGAACATTGAGTAATACAGAATATTCTCAAACTGCCTCATCAGCAGCACTTCCACTTCATCGTCGTTCATTAAAATCTTATGATAGATCATTAAGCACAGGACCTCATTCTCAATTAACAACAACTCAATCAGATGTATTACCTTCTTATATATCCTCAATGTCATCATCACAACATCCCAAGTTACTACAACAGCACTCATCATCTGGATTTGACACTTCATCAATAAGATCACCAAGTAGCTTAGATGGTTGTACTAGTAGTCCATATTTAGCAAGAATGAGATCAATAAGTCGGGCTAGTGCTACACCTGATAGAGAAAGCATTAGTAATCGTTTTGGATATTCAACTACTGCTTCTACTGCTGCTAGTAGTCCTTTGCTAAGAAATGGATTTTGATTCACCTTCATTATTATTACCATCAGTTGATGAAAGAGGATCACCATCACCAACAGGATGGATTGGTGGAACAACAAGTAATTGTACTACACCAAATCTTAGTAGTAATGGTGGTGTTGACTCTGGGAAAATTAGTGTGCAAGAGAAAATGAATAATTATAATCATTACTATTCAACTTTAGGTCATTATCCTATGAGAAGGTTTCATATGTTTCCTAGTAGTATTCAAAGTACAGCAGATTCATCATCACCTCCAAACAATAATACAGAGTTAATTAATTCTTCTTCTCCAAGGCCAAATACAATGTATGAAACTAATAGTAGTAGTTTTATGAATGGTTATAATAATGATGATAGTAATAATGTAACAAGTCCTCCTCCTCCTACACTTGCTAGTAGTACTAAACATAATATTGGACTTAAAAGTATTGTAAGCAATGGTCCAATTGAAACTACAAATAATATTATTACTACTGGTCAGGCATCAAATATTCCTAAATGGCCAATGACAGTGTCTATAAAGCAGCATAGACCTTTAAGCATTTCTAGTTTTCCCCCAGAAGGAATTCAAAGACAAATGTCTGTTCCACCTCAAGTAACTCAACCAAGAGTTCTTTCTCCACCACCATCACAACCAACACAAATACAACAACAACAGCAATCTCGTGAAGTAATAACATCACCAGTAGTTAATACTGTAACAAATAGAATTATGTCACCACCACCTTCAAGATTGCCTAAAGTTATGTCTCCACCACGTGTAGTTTCACCTCCTCCTCAAATTTCTCAATCTCAAGCAGCACAATTAAGAAATACAAATATTTCTCCACCACCACTACCAAGAGTAATGTCACCAACTACGATTACAGAACAAATTCAAACACCATCAACACCAACTCCTAAATTTAAACGAGATAGAGCAACAAGTGTAGAAAGAATTACAAGATTTCTAGAGAGAAAGTCAATGCCTAGAGAAATGACACCAAGTAATAGTAGTCAACAAATTGTTGAAAAGTCTTCAGAGAAAGTTGAATCTAGACCAGAGTCACCTATTGTTGTTGTTAATTCTTCTTCTTCTCCTACTCCTAATACTAAAAATGTCACATCTAATAAATCAAGTTCTAGTAAACCAAAATTTCTTCAAAATTTGGAAAGGAAATGGGAAAAATTGACATCAAGTAATAAAACTGAAACAACATCAGATAATAGAGCTTCTCCTACTATCACAGAAAATACTATTAATGATATGATAATAAAACCACAAAGTCCAACACCACTTGAGCCACCAACAAATAATAGTAGTGGTGATAGTATAATTGAAAATAATACACCAATGGAGAAAATTGTAAGTGAATCAGTTTTATTACAAAGAGCTGTATCACCTGAAAAGAAACCAAAAGCTAGCAATAAATTTGGTTCGGGAACTGTTAATTTTATGCTTGGAAAATTTAAAAAATTTGAAGAAGGCTCATCATCGTCAAATATTCCATCAAAAATTGCTAGTGGTAAGCCTCCTTCTAGTGGAACATCTAATAATAAAACAGGACGTAGAGTTCAATCTGTTTATGCTGGAGCTGCTAGTGATAGCTTTCTCACTTTACCATCAAAATTACCTACAACAACAACTACTACTACAGCCAACACTAAACCACTTTGTAATGGACATGTAGAATTAGTAGATGAACAAAAACTTAATGAAACTGCTCAAACTTTGAAGAAAAAATCTAGTCAAACAGTAACTAAACCAGATATTTCTGCTAGTAATGCAACTAGTTCAGTTACAGAACCATTAAAACAACAACAACCAGTGGAGGAAATTAGTGTAGAATCATCTAATAAAGCACGAAGACCGGTATCACTTGGAATATTATTTTCAAATGAGTCAAATATTGCTACAACAAAAAGCTCTTCTTTTATTCCAAGATATAATAGACAATCTACAGCACCACTACCATCATTACTACCTTCTCCGCCAGCAGAAACTTCTGTAACTCAACCACTACCTGAAATTAATGTGCAAGAATGTACCAACAACACTAGTAAAGATCCTGAAACACAAATTTCACCTCTAAGTCCAACATCTATTTCTGATAGTTTTGACTCATCATCTGTTTGCTCTGAAAAAACAGAATTATCAAAAGGTTCTTGTTTAGATGAAGAAGAAAGTGTAAGCGATCGAATATTTCGCAAGAGTTTTTATAATAGATTCAACTCTTTAGATCGTAAACGCTCAGCATCAACAAATTCTAATAGAAGACAAGCAGCTCAAAATAAATTAAATACATCTTCTTCTACACCAGCACATCATCATCATCATCATAATAATCATCATATTAGAGCTAGTAGTGTTGTCAATAATGCTATTGGAAATAATAATTCTTCTGTTTCTACATCAGTTGCTGCTATTAGTAGAGCTCTTTCACCAACAACAATCACTCATACAAATATGAGTAGTACTAGCTCAGGAATTTCATCACAAGGAGGTAGAAGTAGTATTAGTAATAGTATCATTAGTAATGGATCAGATAATATCAGAGCAAAATCTCCTACTAATAATATTAGCAACAACAATAATAATAATTATCGCTCACCTAGTCCAAATTTTGGTTTAAATAAATATAATCCCAATCCATTATTTAAACAATTGATTACGGATGACTTTAAATCTGATGTTGGACGTAGAACTGAATATTCTAGAAGAGTTACATCTAAACTAAGTAAACTACTAAGAGAAATTGAGTCAGATATTACTAGTACATGTGCAAACTTGAAAGAAGAGTCTGTTTTGAGAAGTAGTAGTGGAAACTCATTACATGCAAATAGCAATCATAATGATAATGATGATGATAGAATGACTTTGAGTCCAAGTCCTAAGCCAGTTGGTTTAGTTAATGGATATCATAAACATGGAAAAGAAAATGAGAATGACAATGAAAAGAAGTGAATGAAAATGCAATTTAAATGTAAATAATCAATATGTGTGTCAAAGACGACGATGAGAGAAATTCTCAATCAATTTATTAGCCTGTCTGGTCTCTTCTGGTCGTACCACTAGGAGACTAGTCTCTCTCTCTCTAGTCTATAACAGTTTTTTTATGATGATGTGACAGAAAAAATGAGAATGCATTTCTTGAGTCAAGACCTTTTGTTACATCAATATTTTGACTGCGGATATAGAAAGAAGAGAAAAGAAGGACTAGAGACATTGCAGTCGTCGTCTTCGTTTACTTTTAGTAGTTTAGTCGATTACTAAATGTCTTGATGGTAGTTTCAATTTTGATTGTTTTATATATGTATAAGCCTTCATATATACATACAGTTCTCTCTCTTTTTCTCTTTCTCCGTCTTATGTGTAATAGCAGTAGTAGTATATAGACAATTATAATACTTACTTGTAACTTCATTTGTGATAACTGTGTACTCCTTAAAAATATATATAACTTATATGCTCATTTATGTACGAAAGAAAAAAATGTGTTGTTTTGTTACATTGTTACGTGTCTTATATGTCATGTGTTAAAAAAGTACATAAAAATATACCTCATGTAGAGTCAGTCAGTCAGTCGGTGTGTGAAAAACTACTTGGTTTGAAAGAATACAACTTATATATAGATTTATAATAAATAATTTTAATTTTAGTTTGTTAGGAATTTGCACGATGTACTTTAAGTAATTAATATAATATGACAATATTATTATTGCATGCACTTGTTCTCATATATGTATATAAAAATAAAATAAATATACATATAAAATAAAAATAAAAAAGTGAAAGTAACTTTCTTTAATGACATACTAAATGAGCATACAACTTTCTCCAGAGTGAAAGTGAAAAAAATATAATTTTTTTAAAACAAAAAATGGGAAATATTATTGGAAATGAGACAATTAATCCTGGTGCTGTTCTTGACAGAGTCATATCACAAGTAATAAAAAATCCTATGAAATTCATAATTATGGAATAAATGTTTGTTCATGAAAATAACTTTAATTTTGTAGGCATCGACAGATGAAGTATGTTTACTATATAAACTAGCAAACTACAAAAAAGGTGGAGAGCTAATTGATGCTTATAACATCGGTGGAGGTATGGTTAATTCTGAACTTATTGATTAGATTGTTATATAGTACATATAAGGTTTGATTAAATGTAATTGACTTCCAGTAAAAATAAATAATAACTAACCGCAACATACTCTGAAATTAAAACTAATTTTCTCTTAACTTTCTATATAGCAACTGAAGTAGAGAAATTAGTCCGTGAACAATTCGGAATATTAATGTATCGTGATGGAAAAGGACAAATTGTAACTCGAACAGAGTATTTACGATGGAAATTTAGAAATCAAAAGCACGTTGCAATTCCTATTGAGTCAAGTAGTAGAACAGATCCATTAGGTAAATTTGAAGATCATGAATCATGTTGGCAGATGCAATATCGTGGTGATTTGGGAGAAACATTGTTACATTTATTAATTATATGTGATACAAGAATTCATACAAAATTAGCAAAAATTTTACTTAAATGTTATCCTAAACTTAGTGTTGATGTTGTTGAAGGAGAAGAATATTTAGGAGCAAGTTCTCTACATTTAGCTATAGCATATAGTAATAAGGAATTAGTCGATTTACTAATTGAGTGTGGATCACCAATTAATCAACGGGCTACAGGAAGTTTTTTTCTTCCAAGAGATCAACAAAGAGTAAGACCAAGTAAAACTACAGATTATGAAGGGTTGGCATATTTAGGTAAAATACTTGGAATTTAAATTAAATATATATTATATATTTATATTAAATTTAATTAATTAGGAGAATATCCTTTAGCATGGGCAGCATGCTTAAACAATGAAGGAGTATATAATCAACTGGTTGACAATGGTAAATGAAATAACAAGTATGTACAAAATCTTAAATTAATTATTTTATTTTAATTAGGCGCTGATCCAGATGATCAAGATTCTTTTGGAAATATGGTTTTACATATGGTTGTTGTAACTGATCAACTTGGAATGTATGGATATGCTCTTCGTCATCCACACAAAGTTGCAAGCAATGATATAATTAATAATCAAGGCCTAACTCCATTGACTTTAGCTTGTCAATTGGGTAGAGCAAGTGTATTTAGAGAAATGTTAGAATTGAGTTGTAAAGAATTTTGGAGATATAGCAATATCACTTGTTCTGGTTATCCTTTAAATGCCCTTGATACAATTCATCCAGACGGCAAAACCAGTAATATATAAGAGTTGGATATATTTTGAACATGAATATAGATAAATAATAATTCCTGTTATTATTCTATTAGATTGGAACTCTGCACTCTTTATGATTCTTGCTGGATCAAAAGAAGAGCATTTAAATATGTTGGATGGTGGTATAATTCAGAGATTACTTGAAGAGAAATGGAAGACATTTGCACAGAATCAATTTCTTAAAAGAATTTCTATTGCACTTGTTCATTTAATTGCAATGTCTGTTGCTGTTTATCTTCGACCTAGTGATAGAAATAAACGTTTAATGGAATATAATGATGCACAAGATATTGTAAGACTTGGATTTGAGTTGGGTACTGTTTTAGGCTGTCTATCATTTGTTTTGGTTCAACAAGGAGAAGAAATTAAGAATCAAGGACTTTTAACATTTATAAAACAATTACCACAAGCACCACCTAAAGCTTTATTTCTTGTTGCAAATTTTCTTATTTTGTCATGTATACCTTTTCGTCTATCAGGAGATATTTATACAGAAGAAGCCTTGCTTACTGTTACAATGGTTTTCTCATGGTTTTTCATGATGTTCTTTGCTGGGTAATAAAACTTATTAAAATACTTAAGTAGTTCTTTATATTATAAAATTTTTCTCTCTTTTTTATACAGAGCAATCAAATTAACTGGTCCATTTGTTACAATGGTCTACTCAATGATTACAGGAGATATGTTGACGTTCGGAATAATTTATACAATTTTTCTTCTTGGCTTTTCACAATCATTTTTTTATCTTTATAAAAGTCATCCTAATGTAAATGGGACATTATTTCATGACTATGATGTAACATGGATGGGACTTTATCAAATGACATTGGGTTCATACTCGGTAAAGAATTTACTGAAACATTTATACAACAGCATCTTAATTAATTATTTCTTGTTTCTGGTTTACAGTATAGCGACTTGAATGAAACAGCATATCCAAATATGTCAAAAGCTGTGTTTATCATATTTATGATTCTTGTTCCTATTCTATTGCTAAACATGTTAATTGCTATGATGGGAAACACTTATTCCCAAGTTATTGAAAGAAGTGAAAAGGAATGGGTCAAGCAATGGGCCAAGATTGTTGTTACTCTTGAAAGAGCAGTATCTCAAGATGATTGTCAAAAGTATATTCAAGAATATTCAATCAAATTATCAGGAACAGATGTATCCAATGAAGTTAGAGGTGTAATGGTAATTAAAACAAAAAGTAAAACGAGAGCTGCACAACGAAAAGGTGCTGTCTCAAATTGGAAACGTGTAGGTAGAGTTACAAGTAAAGCTTTGAAAAGACGTAAAATGACTGGAGAGCAAATGAGACAAGTAATGTGGGGACATCGTAATAGTGTTTCAACGTAAGTGTACACTTAAGAATTATATGTAAAATATTTATGCTTAAAATGACTTCTCTCTCCCCCTCTCATCAGACCTCGACAACAATCAGTAATTGATCCAACAATGCAACAACAAGCTGGAATTGTTGGTATAGATGGAATAATGAATCAACCCCTTACAACAACAAATGGAAATCTATTTGGAAACTTGGATGATGCATTAAATCAATTATCTTTTGCAACAACTAGCAATGGAAATGTAGCATCAGGTGTGATTTTAGATCCAACAAATATTGTCTCACAACAGCCACATTTACCACTAACTCCACCAAAATTACTAACATCATTACCACAATCAAAATCACCAAAGCCTTCTTCAACTACTGAATCTAAAACAACAATGATGCCTTTACCAATTGAACAACCTCCAGACTCTCCAACAGGACATTCAGTACCTAGTACTACATTAAAAATTAAAAGACGAAATATTAAAATTGGAATGAATCCTAAAATTATAATATTTTCAGATAGAAAAGATTTGATTAGAGTTAGTTTAGATTCTGATGCAAGCGATAGTGACAATAATACTGAAAGAAAAAGGTCTTCTACTAAGTCTCCTAGTAAAACTCATCATCATCTAACACAAAAATCAGCTAGAAGAAAGTCAATTGCTGGTGATTCAATTGCTACTTTATCATCAGAAGGTGAAAGTTTAGCTGGAGATACTGGAGATGAAGAAGAATTAATGACTGCTTCCAGTACTAGTGCAGTAGCAAAGAAAAGTGGAATTATAAATTTAGCATATGATCCAGATCTTGAGACACAAGTTGAAACTCCTCCACCAAATATTCCAAATATACCAGGAGGAGGAGAAAAGAAGAAACGACAAGATACTGAAAAGATTATTAATGAAAGCAGTACTAGTGGTACTGAAAATAAAAAAGATGACGTTGTTAAAAAGGGTCGCCCAAAATCTGCAAAACCAAAATCCACTACTACTGTCAAACAGACTCCAGCAACTACTTCAGAAACTACAGTAGCACCAGAAAAAGCATCTTCTTCTAATGTCAAATCTTCAGCATCATCATCAAAACCAAGATCTAAATCTGCAAAGAATGGTAATAAAATTGAGCCTTCAGCTAAATCTTCTTCTAAAGAGAAAAGTGCAAAAGGGAAAGTAGAGAAAAGACAAGAGTCTGAAGGAAAGACAGAAGAAGAGGAAGATGATGATGATGAAGAAGAGTCTAGTGGTAGTGATACAGTAGAACGTAAAAGACGACCAGCAACTGCTATAGACAGGTGGAGTACTAAAGATATTTCTAATATGAATAAATTAGTAGCTTGGGATAGACCTGAAGATGAAATATAAAACAATCAATATACATATTATCGTTGTTGCTTATAATATAAAGCTGATTATTACTATTACAGGTTAAAAAATCAATAAAAGCACAATTAGATGTTATGAAGAATTTACATAAAGTGACTTTCAATTTTTTATACATGTTACTTACATGCCTCATTAACTCAGATAACGTAACAAGAGTGTTAGTGTACTACTTATACTGAAGTACTTGCATGATATTGCATAACAACTATATCGATTATACAATCAGATAGAAGCCATATGAGAGCCACGTGAACAAATACCGGCATGTGTATACATTGTGTTGATCCTCTTCAATTTATTACTGTTTTTAATAAGTAATTTGCATACAAGTTGACATTGACGTTAACAAATTGAGTAATCATCATAAAGCTATATCTTTTAGTATCAGATATAATACAAAGCATACAAGAGTTTTAGATACATTCACAGTCAAGTGGTGACAGAGGAAGTAACTATTAAATATGGCATTACGCTGGGGAATCATTAGTGCTGGCAAAATTTCTCATGATTTTTGTGCAGCCCAATCTACTCTTCCACAAGGAGAACATAAATTGATTGCTGTGGCTGCTAGAAATCTAGATCAGGCAAAGAAATTTGCTCAGATTCATGGAATTAGTAAAGCTTATGGAAGTTATGAAGAATTGGTCAAAGATTCAGAAATCGGTATGATATAGAGATAGACAACATACAAACAATAGCTTTTTTATAGTCTAAAATTTAATTTCTATAATTATAGATGTTGTCTATATTGGTAACATTATTCCTTATCACTTGAGTCTTGCTAAATTGGCATTAGATCATGGAAAACATGTTTTATGTGAAAAGCCACTTTGTATCAATGTGAAAGAAACTAAAGAATTATTGGAATATGCTAAATCAAAGAAGCTCTTCTTAATGGAAGGTACACTTGATTATTTAAAATTGATGAAAAAAGACTAATATATTATAATTTGATTTCTTGAATAGCAATTTGGTCACGTTTCTTTCCAATTTACAAGAGACTTCAAGAGGAAATTGAAAAAGGTACAATTGGTGAAGTTGTACAACTATTTGTATCATTTGGAGTTGAAATTAGTGAAGTTGAACGAGTAAAGTAAGAGTATATATTCTCAATTTCTGAAAGTATGATAGAAGAAAATGTAATTATTGTATTATTACTAAACAATTCTAGAATGAAAGAAATGGGAGGTGGCAGTGTTCTAGATATTGGAATTTACACAATTCAACTTGCCAACTTGATATTCAAAGAAAAACCACAGAAAATTATTTCTGGTGGACATCTCAATTCTGAGGGCGTTGATATTAGCACATCAAGTACATTATTGTATTCAAAATCAAGAACAGCAACACTTGTAACAAACACTTTGTGCAAAATGCCCAATGAAGCATTTATTACTGGAACAAAAGGAACACTGAAGCTTCCTGCACCATTTTGGTGTCCACTTACATTAATAACTCCAACTGAAACATTGGAATTTCCATTACCAAAAGCTAAACTTGGTTTTAATTTTGATAATTCTGTTGGATTATCATTTCAATGTAATGAAGTGAGACGTTGTATTCAAAATGGATTGACAGAAAGCCCAATTGTTTCGCATAAGGAAAGTTTGGAAATTGCAGAAATTATGGAATCAATCAGAAAACAAGTTGGTGTTGTATATCCTCAAGATTAATATGTATATTTACAATTTGATCAAAAATAAAATTTGTTGTCTCTAATGTATGTATATTCATGTATATATAATTTCTCTTTCTCTTTATTTCTTGCGATAAAATTCACATTTTGATACACACTATGATGAGTGAACAAACTATTTTTTATAATAAGTAGATATTTAAGAAAATTACAAATCACCATTCCAAAAAAGTCTGATAGCTCCCACAGGATTGACAAAAATATATAATGCTCGACCCATTTGTCTCCTCCTCTTTACATTTTCTAATTTATACTTTAAAAGTTCTCTACATAACTTTTCATTTTCAATTCTGAAACAGGAAAAAGTAAGTAAATCACATAGCATTTAAATTTTAACTACCATAATAATATAATTACCGATATTTCTCCACTTTGAGTTCCAACTCATCAGCCAATTCACTACGACATCGAAGTTCCATATCATATTTTGATAATGCTTTATTTGATTCTTGATTTTCAACAAGACTCTCATTTAATTTTGCTTTCGCTTCATCTAAACTAGTTTCCAATTCAGATTTAAATTTTTGAAGTTGAAAATTTTCTTCTTTTAATAATTTCCTTGCTTCCTTTAAATCATTAAGATTTTTATCACAACTTTCCATTTTTAATTTAAGTTCCCAACAATCACTTTCAAAAGATTTAGCTCTTTCTTGCCATTGAGTACTTTGAGCAGACAAGTCTCTAACTTGTTTTCGTAAATCATTAACTTGTTGCTTTTTTTCTAAAGCATCACTTTCCAATCTATCAGCTCTCTTTTTCTCATTTTCTAAGCTTCTTTGTAATAATTCTCTTTTATCTGTAATTAATTTAGTTTCTTTAGCCATTCTACTGTTTTCATCAGTTAAATTAGAGACATTTGCTTGTAAGTCATTTAATTCATTTTCAAGTTTTTCAATCTGAAATTTTGTTGCTTTTTTATCTTCTTTCAACATTTCAATTTCAGTTTTTAATGTACTAATTTGATGAACTTTTTCATTTGTTTTATCTTTTTCTGTTGTATGTAAATGACGAACTACCCTTAGTTGAAGACATAGATTTTCTACCTTTAGGTAAAAATATTTTATTTAGCAAGATTAGTCTCAACTTGCCTCATTATTCTTTCTACATGATTGAGATAAGATACTTACTGATTTAGTTAATTGACCATTTTCATTTAGTAAATTGACTAAATCTTTTTGAGTTTTTCTCCATGAATTAAGTAATAAATGATGTAAAATTAATCTAGCAGCACATTCTTCTTCTTTAGCTCTTTTCTCTTGTTCCAAAATTGTAATTCTTTTATTTTGCTCTTTCAATGCAGTACTTGCAAATCCATCAGTTACAACTTTATGCATCAATTCTTCGTTGTTATTATCCAAACAAGTTTCTTTCTCATTAGTTTTTTTAGTATCACTAAAACTATCAAAATTTTTCTCTACAAGAGCAGGAGAACAACATGATGATTCTTCTTTTTCATCATCCACTATATTTTGATGTGTTGTAACTGTCAAAATACTTCTTGGACTTCTAACTTTTTCTTTTTGACTTGAGCTAGGCCCACNGTAACTGTCAAAATACTTCTTGGACTTCTAACTTTTTCTTTTTGACTTGAGCTAGGCCCACTATTGTCATTGATGTCAATATTGTTGATGCTAGATTTATTGTTGTCATCATCATTATCGAAATTGTTAAAATCACCTTGTCCATCTGCCATTTTTATTATATTTCTTTTTGAGTAATAAGAGTTCAATTTTTAGTAGTCACATAATCTTCCAACACTGGACAATTTCAATAATAATTTTTACAATAAAGAGAACTTTGTCGCGAAAAAAAAATTTATGATGGCAACATTTGTTTACATGCAAATATATGAATCGAGTCATGGAAATTGAGACAAAGTGTGACAAAATTTCTGTACTTATAAGCTACTCAATGTAATTTTTACTACTTTATTTCTTTTTTCTAAAGTAATGTATAACACAGATCACATATCTTATTTGTATATTTTGTATTATATCATCTCTTATTGGTGATTCACAAAACAAAATAAAGAGACAGAAAATTTTTTGAAGTGCTGACTATGGTTGTTATTGTTTATAATCTATGTTGTATACTAGGTTTTTATAATAATATCTGGGGAATTTTTTTACGACTTAGATATTTTGACGGAGATTATAATTATTAATAATAGTGTTGTTGTTGTTTATGAATATGGTTTTTTGATTGACATATATATTTGTTTATCCACTTGGTCTATAATTACGATGAAATTCTGGTTTGATGTCACATACAATTTCCAAAAGACGTTTAATAACTTGATCTTTATTGGCAGCAACTTGATGTTTCATTGCTTCAATTTTTTGTGTAGTATCAACATCTATTCTACTAGCAACATCTTCTTTAGAACCCATATGTTTTGTTTCAAATTCTTTGAATGATTTTTCACGTTCTTGACGATATTTCTCAATGTCTGCTTGAGCTTCTTCTTTAGCTTGTTTCAAACGACGAGCTTTACGTTTTCTGGCTTCTGCAACTTTTTCTGCAGCTCGTTTTTCAGCAGCCAAAAGTTGTTGAATTCCTTGAGTTTGAGATGCCATATTTCCAAAATGAAAGAACTATTGAGAAAATAAATAAAGATAAATATTTTAGAATAATATGAGAATTGTCGAGAATCAATTTTTTCACCCAAATTCTAAAAAGTTAATGATATATTTTAGTTCATTTTAATTGAAATAATGTACAAATTATTACCTTTTATGGAATGCAAACAGATTTTTTTGTCAGTACTTTTCCAGAAGAGCTAATATAAATATTATTTTGTTGTCTAATCTTTATTCCATTTGATTTTATTGAGCTAACGCCCAGCTTATTATTATGCTACTGAAGTAAATGAAATTGTGTGCACAAAAGTTTAGTATGACTTGTAGCATTATTTAGCATGTGGCGTTTTAGTTTTGCGATTTTGCATTACTTTGTTCAGTATGAGACATCTGAATTTAGAAAAATTTTAGCAATTTAATTAAGCTCATGGACAAAATAATTTACATGGAACAATTTGGTGCACTTTGTATTAATTTTGGATATATTTTGATTTTTGTGGATGAATCAGAATCCGAGTATGTAATACCTACATTTTAGTTAGTAAATAAATATTACATAGTCAGTCATAGTCTCATGATGAGACTCTCATCACTCTCATCCTATCAATTAGTTAATACGTCATCAAAATGTGATTGTTGGCCATTAGAAAGTTGAGTAATAGTAACCTACGTCATAGTTTGCTGCATGAGTCATTTGATAAATATAGTTAGTAGGGAAATCTACTTATTTAGATATAGGCACACGTTTTACAGTATAGAGTATAGCAGCTGAAACGAAAGAGGAAAGTTGAAACAGAATATTACAACAGCACTGACTGTCTGTCAGACTGACACACAATTTTACAGTTCCTTCAACAATACAGCAATAAGTAAGGTTATATTATACGTGTGCTATTTAACCGTCCAACAATTCACTTGCCTTCATGTAACTGTGTTGTGAACATCAATTGTTATATATTGAGCATAGCATACTGTTAAAACTTTCGAATTTTAGAAAAGATAAAATAATAGAAATTAAAATGGATACTCCAGTATATAATCCGGTAAGTTAATATAATTGTTAATAATATGAAAGTGTAATATAATTGACATCTTCTTACTGATCTTCTAATTAGATGGTTCCATATTCATCTCATATTAATGGAGGTTTCAGATCTGGACGTATTTTAAGAGTTCAAGGACAATTAAATCCAGCATCAAAGTCGTAAGTGTATAGAATTGTTTAGAAAAACTGATAAACTATTAGATAACAAATTTATATATATACATACAGATTTGCAATCAACCTTGTATGTGGTCCAAATATGAGTCATGATGATATTGCACTACATCTCAATGTCCGTATGAATGAGAATTCAGTAGTACGCAATGCAAAAAATTACTCAAGTTGGGGAAATGAAGAACGTCATGGATCATCATTTCCTTTTTATCCTGGACAAAATTTTGAAGTATTAATTGCTTGTGAGCAAACTCAATTTAAGGTTAGTTCATTATATTAATGAAATGAAAAACTTTCAAGACTTATTGGATTCTTATTGAATAATCTTCTTATACATAGATCGCTGTAAATGGACAACATTTCACCGAATTTATTCATAGAGTACCTGTTGAAAGAATTACTCATATTGAAGTTATTGGAGATATTACAATCTCTCTTTTACAATTTGATGGAGTCTCATCATCATCTTCTTCTGTAGAATCTCCAGTTTATTCAGCTTCAGCACCACCGATGTCTAATGCTCCACCTTATCCACCAATGGGATTTATGCCAGGAGTAAGTTCTTCTACTGCACCTCCTGCTTATCCACCAACAACAAGTGGATATCCCCCTCCATCAAATTATCCTCAAGCTCCAGGCTATGTTCCTCCACCTTATTATGGTCAACAACCTCCACCAATGACTGGCTATCCTCAATCACAGCCACAACAACCTTATCCACAAAATTATCCAAATCAGTATCCTCAAGGACAACATTATCCTCCTCCTCCTCAACAACAACAACAACAAAGTGGTGGTTTAATGGGTAATGCTGGAAAATTATTAGCTGGTGGACTTGCAGGAGTTGGATTAGCAAAAGTTGCTAGTAAAATTCCAGGAATGGGACATAATAGTCATGGTGGTGGTTTAATGGGAATGGGAAGTCATGGACATGGAATGCCTGGTGGAGGAGGATTGTTAGGAACAGCAGCTGCATTAGGAATTGGTGGTGGACTAGCTGGAAAAGCGATGAAAGGTCACAAAGGACATAAGAAAAATAAATTACTTCAGTATGGTGCTCCATTAGCTGCTGCTGGTCTTGGAGGTTATGCTTTGAAAAAAGGATTAAAGGGTCATGGACATGGCTTTGGTGGTTTTGGAAGTTCAAGTTCTTCCAGCTCAAGTGAAGAGGAATAGAATAAATCGAATTCGTCCTATATATACAATGCCTTACTAAAATATACCAAAGGAATTTAATTCTAGTTTTAACTACAGATGAACTTTATAACTTAACAAAATAATATAGATATTTTTTGTCTTATATTAGATCTGATATACATATTCTTAATATATAATCTCTGGTGTTGTGTGTTCTTTTTTCTAATACATGTATAACGACAAATAATTAAAGCAATAAATAAAATCTCATATTACATAATCATTTTTGACTTTTCTGTATATCACTGATTTCACACATGTGCAAAAAGTACAAACTGAGAATTCAAGGCCGACAACATATATTTACTTCTACTAGTCAGTCAGTTCAGTAAGCACGTGCACTACTTAACCACTTGAAATATAAATTTCCAACAAAAATTATGGCAACTAAATGGGGAATTTTTGGTTGTGGCAAAATTTCATCTGATTTTGTCAATTCATTGTTCAGTTTGCCAAAAAGTGAGCATATTGTTGTAGCTGTTGCTGCAAGAAATTTAGACTCGGCAAAGCAATTTGCTTCAGATCATAGCATTGAAAAAGCTTATGGTTCTTATGAAGAATTGGCAAAGGATAATGATATCGATGTAAGCCAAGATAAAAAAAACTCATTTTCTTATTTATACTTTCTCATTTTACTATATTATCATAATAGGTCATTTATGTTGGTTCAATCAATACACAACATTTCCCATTGTCTAAATTAGCAATTGAACATGGCAAAAGTGTTTTATGTGAAAAACCGTTATGTCTCAATGCAAAGCAAGCAAAAGTACTTGTCGAACTTGCTAAAAGTAAAAAAGTCTTTTTGATGCAGGTAATTAATTGACTCCATTAACCAATTTATAGTATGCTCGATCGATCTTGATTTTTCTGTCTTTAATGTTTCAGGCCATTTGGTCACGATTTTTTCCAGCATATCAAAGAATCAGAGAAGAACTTGAGAAAGGAACTATTGGTGACATTGTCCAAGTTACTGCCCACTTTGGAACTTTATTAACACATAAAGATAGATGTAGACTTAAAGAACTTGGTGGAGGTGCAATGTTGGATATAGGAATTTACAATGTACAATTTGCATGTTTAGCATTTAGTGGAGAGAAACCAACTAAAATTGTAGCAGGAGGACAACTAAATATTGATGGAGTTGATGATTCATCTTCAGCAACACTATTATATTCTAATGGACGGACAGCAACACTTATTACAAATGGTGCTGCTAAGATGGAAAGTGAAGCATATATTTATGGAACCAAAGGATTTATCAAAGTACCAATGAGATTTTGGTGTCCAACTGAACTATGCTTTGGCGCAATTGGAGAACCCGATAAAACTAAAGTTGAAACATTTCAATTACCAGCAAGTGATAGGAAATTTAATTATGCAAACTCTGTTGGATTATGCTATCAAGCACAGGAAGTGAGACGCTGTTTAAAAAATGGTTTGTTAGACAGTCCATTAATGTCAAATGATGAGTCAATAAGAATGTTGGAAATCATGGATGAAATAAGGAAACAAGTTGGAGTTGTCTACCCTGAAGACTAGTAGTCGAGAGTGTATTATGATTCCGTGTGTAGATGAAAAAAGTAATATTATTTTTGTGGACAAATAAATAAATAAAAAAAGAGTATATATATATATATATTATGAAATAATTGACCTTGAATGAGTTATGAATAACAGTACATTGTTTGATGATCTCTTTCATGAAGGATGATCTCTCTAAACAATGATGATAGTTTTCCGGAAGTGAGTATTATATGTAGTTAAATCCCTCACATTGAAAGCATACAATATCATTGTCATATTATTTCTATATTTTCTTCTCGCTGTGAGTTGTAAAATGCTGACAAAATATCATAATGCATCTTCTTGATATTTTATATTTTTTAGCATTATTTTTGTGTACAATAAACGTGTGCAACTCCTATGTAATCTTTAATTGTCCAAGATCATGTATCACTTCAACTACTTGTTTAACAAATGGAGGAATTATTTTAAGTTACTGTTCAGCAACATTAGTTTGCTGTGAATGTGAGTAACTTTTATGTATTATTGTTATACTACAAATTAAAAGATAACTAACTCTTGATCCTTTTTACAGACCAATCTTCTTCTTCTTCGTCTATATGGACTAGTACATGTGGAATGACTGTTAGAAGTAATGATGTAACATTCAAGTCACCATATTATCCGAAAACATTAGGAGGAAATTTAGTCTGCACATTAAATTTAGAATTGTCTCGAGGAACAATAGGAATTAGAATAGATTTTATAGATTTATTAATGGATAGTATGCCAATTAAATCTGAAGAAGCATCTGAAATGTCTGTATGTGACTCTGACATGTTTTTCATTAAAGGATTTTCTAATTGGTCACCCGATGCAAGGTGTGGCAATTTAACTGGTTATTCTATATTAGTTGAAAGAGAAACGGGACAAAGATTTCTAAATCTAGTATTTATAATGTCAAGTTCAAAATATAAATGGAATATTAAAATTGTTCAAATTCATCAATCTCAAATTGAACAACAGCTACAAGAAAACCCAGCTACATTTTCTTTTCCTAAAGAAGAAGACCAAGATGATGATAATTTAATTCAAAAACGAATTCTTGGAGGAAATAATGCTAAACCTAATTTAATTCCTTGGCAAATATCTTTGCAAACTATACGTGAAATACCTAGTGAATTATGTGGCACTGAAAGAAATATAAGTGCACATTTTTGTGGTGGAACTATATTATCTGAATATACAATTTTAACTGCATCACATTGTTTCATGTCAGCTACAAAATTTACACATCCAACATTTCCTATATCTGAAATTAAAGTTGTTGTTGGTGAATTAGATTTATGTAAAACAAATGAAGTCTCTACTACTAAATCTTATAATATATCTTCTATAACATTACATTATAATTATATTTCATCATTTATTTTTAATGATTTGGCTATTATTAAATTGAAAGAACCTATAACATTTAATGAAGGAGTACAACCTATTCCTATTTTTGTAGAAGAAAATCCTTATCAATTTGATGATCAATCAAAAACAACTCTTCTTTTATCTGGTTTTGGTTCACAAGGTGTAGATGATGATGATAATATTACTTATCCATCTATACTACAATGGACTTCAAATATAGAAGTTGTTCCACATTCTCTATGTGAAATTGGACAAAAAGAATTTCTTGGATTAGTCGAATCTAAAATGTCAGCAAAGTATAATGGAATTTATACTAAAGGAATATGTACTCGTGGAAGAAAAGATTATAAAACTCAAGCTGGATTTGGTGATAGTGGTATAATCTTAAAATAAATCAACATTATTATTTTATCTTTTGAAGTTAATTATAAATTTTAGGTGGGCCACTCGCTATTGTTATATCTAAACGTACATCACTTTATGGAGTTGTGTCATATAAACGACCAGAAATTGATACAAATACAAATATGTCATATAATATAAATTATTTTGTAAAAGTTTCAAATTACATATCATGGATTCAAATGGCATCACTTCCAATATAAAATAAACAAATTAAATAGCAGTTTTACTCTTTTTCTTCTTTACTGACTTTACTTCTTCTTCCTCCTTCTCTTTGTTGTTGTTTGTCATAATTTCTGTTTTCTTTACAGTCAAATATTTAGTTTTCGAGTTTGATGAGACAGACTTTTCTTCCTAAATTAAAAATAAATTACATTTTTTTAGTCACCATAAAGTATATATGAATACAACAACAAAAAAACTTACTGCAACGTGAGTCTTTAATTTTCCAAGTGCTGTTTGAAATGGTTCAACTAATGGTTTAAGCTCTGATTGTTTAACTTGAATTTTGGCAAATTCAGATTTTCCAGCAGTCTTCATTGTTTTTAGGAATAAACCAATCTATAATAAAAAGAAAAATGACCATGTACTACATAATTTTAAAGAATTTTATGATTCATTGATTGATATTATTACCTGTTCTTGTAAAACTAGACAAATTGCATGACCATCATGTCCAGCTCTTGCTGTTCTTCCAATTCTATGAACATAAGTCTTGGTAAACGCAGGAAGATCATAAGAAATAACATAATCGACTAATGGAAGATCAACACCACGAGCCATTTGGTCTGATGTTATCAATCTAAAATTATTGTAAATTAAAAGAAATCAATGATTTCAAAAATCATGCATGAATAGTAATAGTAATAGGAAACTTACATATCAATTAATCCATTTGAAAACTTTTTTAATATCATATCTCTTGTATTAGGTGTCCATTTAGAAGATACTAAATAGATAAAAAATAAATTTAGTACAACAACTGTAGAGAAATGTTAGAATTTATTATAAATGAAGAGTTTTTACCTTCTCTTACACTTAATCCCATTAATTGCAGTAAAAGAGCAAGTCTATGTGTATTATCAGTTGTATTGACAAAACATAAAACTCTTTTCCATTTATTTTTAGTAATAAGATGAGTCAATATTAATGGCTTTGTATTTTTTTTACAAAGTACAAATGATTCTTTTAGTTCCAATGGTGTTGTAAATTTTCCAATAAATGAACCAGAAACAGATTGAGTAGTAGTAGTTGTAGAAGAATTTTCTTCTTCAATACAATTTTCTAATGTTGTTGTATTATTATTTATTGATTTCTTCTGTATAATTGATGTAAATAATTTCGGTTGAAATAAATGAAGTTTTTCTAATGTTTCTGGATTTTGTGATAACGTTGCAGAAAATAAAAGTTTATGAAATGCTTTCATATGAATATGATTCCATTTAATTGATAATGGTACAGATTTCCAAGGTTGAATTAATTCTTTTCCATCTTTAAGTTTTTTGTTAAGATGATGTGACCAAAATTTCATTCCAAGTCTATCTAACCAATCACCAGATTGATCATCTAATGTACGATCTGCTTCATCAATAATTAAAAACTTTAAATGTGAAATATCAAATCCTTCTGTTTGTTCCAAATGATCAACTAATCTTCCTGGTGTTGCAACAATAATATCAAATGGTGTCCTTATTATTGATTGATCAAAACTATCTCTTTTTGTAAGTGCTTCCTTTTCAGCTCCAAGTGTAACTCTTTTTGATGTTAGAAATACTTTTAAATTTGTTTTAGCACAATATGTTTTAAATACAGAAAATACTTGTCCAGCAAGTATTTCAGTAGGAAGTACAACAATTACACGAACTCTAGGATAAACTGAATCCTTTAAAAGATGAACAATTGGTAAAACATATGATAAAGTTTTTCCACTTCCAGCTACAAAAACAAACAAGATCATAGGATTAATATATTAAAAAAAGTAAAACACATTTTATTTCAAGAAGACTTACTTGGTGCTGATACACATATATCTGATGGTCTATAAAGTTTTGGAGAATGAGCTTTCAATAGCCATGGAATAACTTGTTGTTGAACTGGAAAAAAGTATAATAACATCTCATGTCTTAAAATCTTGAGTAGTTGCGAATCTAATCCTAGAGATTCTATTGGACATGCAACATTTTGTAAATTGCATGATATAATTGATGGATTTAACAACCATTCTGGTAAGATACGTTGTACATTTTGTTGTTTAAATTGATTAACATCACCAATAACAGTGAAACCACCAACATCAGTAACTTTTTCTGCAGCTTTTTTAGCTAATTTCCTACGTTGTCCACGACTAAGTTTTGTTTTTATTGGAATATTATCATTCTTTTCAGGTTTATCTTTTGATAAAGTATCATTAGTATTATTACTTTCTTCAATTTCCTTCTTCTTCTTTTTACTTTTCTTAACATCAGTCTTAGACTCATCTTGATTGTCTGACGAAAATTCTTTACTAGTCCCTTGATCTTCTTGACTTGTTTCTTTAGCCATTTTACGTTTCCTTGCTTTTCTCATTAATTTCTTGAGACGTAACTTTTCCAGTTGTTGTTCTTGTGCAATTCCTTCCAGTAATCCTTCTGCTTCAGGATCTCGAATTATCATAGCTCCTTCTTCAGAATTTCCGTCAAAATGTGACATTTTTATCAAAAAAGTAAATTAGCACGTGCGTTTCCAAAAATGTGTTTAGTTTTGGTAATTTCAATTTGGCGCTGTCTGCTTAAACACATGTGGATTGTGAGTATTGGATGAGATTTTTTTAAACACAACACACAATATAATACAAGTTGACAAAATAAGGAACAAGAAAATTAATCTGTAATCAAGTGTCAAGTGTGTCAATTGTCCTCATTTCTACAAAACAGCTTGTTTAAAACTTTCACTTTTAGAACTTTTCGTCAAATTTCTTGGACGTTTATTAAGGAATAAAAAATTGTCCCACATTTTTGTAAGTTCCGTTATTGATTACGTCATTTAGCCTTGATCTTGTTATTGAGAATATTTTATTGGTTATTATTTTTATTGATTGCCTATTGTATTTTTTATTCTCGAAATTTAGTGACTACTTATACAAGAGGAAGACTAGAAAAACTCTGAATAAAATGTAAACAAGAAATCTTCACTCTTATTTTTCCGTATGTTGTGGGAATTGGAACCATTCATTGTTGACATCATCACCGAGGAGGAGGAAGAAGAAGAAGAACTTCTAGCAGACACCAAATTAACAGAACCTGTCAATATTATATATATTGACAAGAAATATGGCTATTTGGTGCCGTGAAAATACCTTTGTGGTCATCAGTGTGAAATTAAAACATTTGAAAAGTTTATTCCACAATAATAACAATAGTGAAATTAGTTCTACTACTGACCCTGACAGAAGAACTAGTAAACAGAATAATAATAATAATATAAAAGAAAATAGTACGTCTAGTGATTGTAGTATTAGCAGTGATAAATCATCAGAATTCATAATGAATGCTGTGGTGCTGACAAGTGTATTTTTATTAGGTGTATTTTGTGCTGTTTTTGTAACTTTATGGAGTACAACCGATTTGTCAGTAAAGAAACAATTATTTCAACCATTACCTCATGTAGGAGATTTAGTTTTATTAGATCAATTAGAAGATGAATTTTTAGAATCTGTTGCTGCTGCTGGAAGTGGAGGAATTAGTTTAGAAGAAGAACAAGACGAATGTGATGGTGATAATCCTTTAGGTTTAGAAAATGAAGCATTAAATTCATTACATGCAGCACTAGAAATGAAAGAAAATGGAAAAAATCAAAAAGCACAAAAGTTATTTGAACGTTAGTATTTATGTATTTAATTTAACTTCTTATATCTTTAACTAAAATTGAAACTTGAATGTTTTTTCCTTTGTCAAATATAATAGATGCCTATAAACTTTGTCCAAGACACCCAGACGTTATAACATATTATGGAGAATTTTTTGAAGAAGCAAGAAATGATTATATTATGGCTGATCATTTATTTCAACTGGCGCTTACATATCATCCAAAACATTATAAAGCTATTGCTAATCGAAAAAGAACACAGCCAGTTGTTGAAGAATTAGATGAAAGAACTTTGAAACGTGTTGATAGTAAATATCAAAAACTAAAGCAACTTCCAGATTCAAATTCAGCTCTAAATAGGTATTTTTTTAATTATACAAGCAAAAGAAAATTTATAAAATGAATCAAACATTAGTTATACCTCTTACGACTCCTTTTTATTTCATTTATTTAGAGTCAAGAAAGAAGCATATTTTCAACATATTTATCATAGTGCTGGAATTGAAGGAAATACTATGACTTTAAGTCAAACAAGAATGATTTTAGAAACTCGTCTAGCTGTTGGTGGAAAAAGTATAATTGAGCACAATGAGGTGCTTGGATTAGATGCTGCTATGCGTTTTATTAATTCAACTTTATTAAGACGTATTGGCTACATTACGTTAGAAGATATACTTACAATTCATCAACATGTCATGGGATATGTTGACCCATCTGAAGCTGGAAAATTTCGTACAACTCAAGTTTTTGTTGGAACTCATATGCCTCCACCACCCGAACAAATAGCTGAACAGATGCGTCAGTTGATAGAGTGGTAAGATATGTATATATATATCTTTTTATAACACATAAAACATAATAATCGAAAAAAACAAATTTACTAAACAAATTTTTCATATTATTTATGAAGGCTCAATAGTGAAGAAGCTGGAAATTTACATGTGATTCATTTAGCTGCCTTAGCTCATTATAAATTAGTTTGGATTCATCCTTTTATTGATGGAAATGGCAGAACATCTCGATTATTAATGAATTGGATACTAATGCAAGCTGGTTATCCTACAGTTATTATACGAAAGCATGATAGACAAAAATACTATGAAACTTTGAATACAGCAAATAAAGGAGATGTTAGACCATTTCTAAGATTTATTACTGATTGTACTGAAAGAACTATTGAACTATATATTTGGGCTACAAGAGAACATCCTGTATTAGAATTGGAAGATGAAACTCGACCTACACCTCCACCAGTATTACAAAAATCAAGTGATAATAATAATAATAATGAGGAGTAGAGAGATTATTACATAAGAAAGACTTGTCTTTTTATGAAGTATATGTATGTACTCGTTGAAATCTAGTCAATATTTTTCTATATGTGAAAAGTTGAGCTTTTTACATTTAGTGCAGGACACCAAAATAATGCAAAACTTGAATCTCTTAAATTATTATTTATATATGCTCCTCTCGTTTTAAATATTTTAAGTGAATTTACCATTTTTTAAAAAGCTCGCATATTTAGTTTTTAACAGATTCCTGTTATCGTCACAAGTATTTATGCCATTTGTTAATTCTTATCACAATTTTAAAAAAGTAATACAATAAAGACAATTTACTTTTAAAAAAAATCACTCAGTTTGGTTGTGTTATTAAGTTTATTATCATCAGCACTTGAAAAAATTGTAATATTATAATAATATGTCTATTTAGGACAAGGACTATCAATTGTTACATGATACACACAGTGTCTCCCTTTTATATTTGTAGTACTTATATAAAACATGCTATTATATACCTCTAGTAATTACTTAGCGTTTTTTACGGTATGTTACTGGTTCCTTTTTTCTTTTTCTTCTTCTTTATGTATGCAAATTCAATGTCTGACGCTGACACTTTTGTTTGCTCTTTTTTTAAAGAATAAATAATTATAACACACTCAACGTATTACAAATTAATAATATCTTTTACATAATAAATACACTCGACTTGTTGGCCAAGCTACATTATATATATTTTTTACACAAAGCACAGATAAAGTCTCCAGTATCATTTTTTAAAGAGATTAGTAGTGTGGAAGATATTTTATACTATATAATATATATATAAATATAGAGAATATTGAATATAATGTGATCCAACAATTCAGCTATTAATATATATATATATATAGTCTTTTGAGTCTTATAAAGTGAGACATGAGTTGTTAAAATAATAATAATAATAGTACACAACAACGTTACTTCTGAATAATAATAGCAGTGAATGGTAGTAGTAGTAGTACATGATATTTATATTAGAAGATATTTATTACTATCGACGACCTATTCCTGTTGGTACTGCACTCTTTAATTTTTTGGACATTTTCTCTTCTTCTAATACACAATTACGAAACTTATCCACTTTGCTCCTTAATTCACTTAGCATTGATATCTTGTCCGAGATTAACTCTTCAATTTGTTGCAAGTAGGCTATATTTATTAAAGAAAACAAGAATTAAATATAAATTCAGTATCAATAACTCTATTATAATATTAAGAGAATAAGACATACCTTCTTGATCATATTCTACTTGATTAGTCATATTGACAAGCATTTTGTCATTGTGGAGCCATCGTGTTGTAGCTTCAGTGATTAGTTTATGATACTCAACCATTTCTTCTTCAGCCTCTTGAACTTTGGATACAGTTTCATGAAAAGTCAACATTTCTCCTGACATTTCTCCATCCTGTGGATGTATAAATACCTAAGATTGTAAAATTTTGCATGTTTTTGTACGTCAACATTTTATCGTCGACGTATTTTGAAGACGAAGAAAGAAAAAATGAAATAAAAACTTACATTAAGAGATCGAAGTTGTGCCAAGTCGCTTTCACTTTCCATAGTTTCTTCTTCAGGTAATGTTGACATTTTGATTTCCATTGGATCATGTGCTGCCAATTCTTTAACACGGTCGGCGTAACGTAATGTATTGAGTGAATGTTCACACGAACTTAAACCAGGAGAAATCATTGCTATCATACAAGTCTTTGATTTTTCTCCAATAAATGAGTCACGAAGCACTTGTGTAAGTTTACTTGCTCGAAATGGTAAATGAGCTCCTTTTCGACCTAATGCTCTGATACATTCTTTCAACGCAAGAAGTGATTTGTTAATTTCAGCACCTTCCATGCCTAAAATATTATAACAGAGAAAGATATATTAGCACAACAAAACAAACTTCCTCCTTAATAACAAAAATAAATAAACTTACGAGTTTGACGATCAGCACTACTTGTATCAGCTCCTCTTTCATTTCCTGCCAAGTCAATAAGTGAAAACTTTCCATGAATCCTATTATTTGCTTGACGTAAAAGTATTTGGAATACAGCATGTGATCTTGAAGAATTTGAGTTTGCAGAAGTTTGTCCAGACGTTCGAGCAGCATTTCCAATTTGAATTAATTTTAATACATCTTCTACACATTCTACTGGTCTTTCTGTTAGTCCTACAACTTGAACTACTTGTTTTCCATCTAAATTGTAATTATAATGATTATAGTAAATGTAATTTTCAATCATATTAATCAACATCAAACTATTATTTTATTTGAAATACTAACCTTCTAATACACGAAGTTTTGCTTTACCAGCAAGCAAATCAAATACTTTGCCACTGTATATTTCAAAGAAACTGCATGATACAGCTAAATTTAATCCTCTATGATGTGGACTTTTGAGTAATCGAAAAACATCTTTAGCCGTCATGGCATAAATTCCTTTTTGACAGTCTTGATTTTTTCCATTAAAATCTCCACCCATTGTGTGTGTTTTACCAGAACCTTTAAATTGAAAGTATTTTATATATATTAGAGTACATAACAATAACTGGAATGTAACATGAGATATTAGGGCTTTCATGAAAAACTCACCTGTTTGACCATATGCAAAACAAGTAGCCATACCACCTTCAAATACAGTCTGTACAAGTGGCCTTGCAGTATATCTAATAAAGTTATTACAAAAAATGATTGATTAAAATTAGACATCAATTAATTATTGCTAATATTTTTTCAACTTACTTGTAGACTACTTCATTTGCACATGACTCATCAAAAGCATAATCAAATCGGAAGTGCTGATTCTCAAGATATTTGGTCAAATCTACCTTTTGTTTCGGTTCATGAATAATCATTTGATTTTTACTAGGCACAGTTATCACATCCACTTCTTTCCTATTATTTTCTAAAAAAACAAATAACAAGGATTAGTTTAAAATCATTATTTTCACATTTTCCTTCTATTTTTCAACATACCTTTCTTATTCATAGGTCTCTTCCTTACGCAGACAGTAATTTGATGATCTTCAACTGTTTCTTCACCACGAAGTGGATTAAATTCCAAATTATGACGATATTCTCTAATCATAGATAAAAATTCCCAATTTGGATTTCCAGGATCTACATTCATTAAAGTTTCTTTTTCATTTTTAATTTCAGCTTGACGTAGTCTTCTCTCCTCTCTATTTTTCTTCAATTTTTCAACTTCTTTTACAACATTACTTCGACGACGAGAAGCTGGAGCTGCAGCATTTGGATCTCTTGTAACAGTTCCTCCACTACCATTTACATGAGTTCCAACATCCATAGCATCATCTTCCATATCAGCAACATTATTGGTATTATTAGTATTAGCTTTCGCTACACTCTCTACTTTTGCAACATTTGCTGAAGATACAGTTTGCTGTTTGGCTCGAGGTATTTTACCACCAGGTATTCCTAATGAAGAAGATGAAGAAGAAGAAGTTGTTACCATTTTGATTTTTACTGACATGAGTAAAACTCTCTTTATTTTTTACTCAAATGAACAAACACACAACATGCACTCAATTTCACTTTGAATAAAAAAATGTTTTAAAAACAAGGGCATAATAGTATATGCACTTTGCCATTGCCTTGCTACTTTTCTCAAATGCTATCAACAAAGAATAAATAAAAGTAAACTGCATAGTTTTATAAATAAATAAAAATTACTATAAGTATTTTTCTTTTTCTCTTCTTTAGGACATGAATGAGAGAGTGTTTAACGAAGAGCAATTTGAGAGGAACTAGTGAAAAATTTGAAGTATCAACTCATAATAAAAAGGAACATCATCTCTTCTCCCTCATGCACTCTGGCTCTGACATAGTTCGTCATCATCATCATATCATCAGTAGGAAAAAGGATATATTTGACATGACAGCAACATCATCAACAAGAAAAAGAAGAACATATAGGTTGCAGAAATGTTCACAGTGTGTTTCGATTGAGAATAAGAACTAACTTTAGCTTTACTAACTATAGTACATTATTATTATTATTATTATAGAGTATTTTCTCGTGAGCTGGTTTGGTTTATGTTTTGCCTTGGTTAGATAATTTCCCTTCCTGTACTGCACTATATTGCGAGAGAAATGTGTACATACAGTTGCATTTGATTTTAGTACTAGTAGCACTAACAGCACATACATGAATAAGGAATAAAAAACGTTAAGAAAGAGAGAGAGAGAGAAATACGATGATGATGAAGAAGAAGCAACATATCTTAAATGGCTTTGAAGAAAATGGTGGTTTTGTCTCTTTTTATGTTTTCATGCACTGGTTCCTATCATCATCACGATTAGTTTACTATTACTATCCTTTATATACTTGCTTTGCTACCTATAATACTACCAGTACTACCACAGTGTATATATGTTGTGAATAAATGCACATGCAATAAAACTTAGTTAACTTAATATAGAAGAATTCTATTACATTATTTATACTCAGCTCAGCTGCATGATCATTTGCAAAATGTGCCTAATAAATAATAGAAGAACATTGAGTTGAGTGCTTGCACCAATAGTCATAATGTCAATAATCTTTTTTAGCAACTTGAGGTTCATTTCTCATTTAAAATTCTTTTTAGGTTTCTGAGAATGACTAAAAATGTAAAACTATACCAATCTACATCTCACGCATTCTCTTAAAAAAGAGAATACCAACTAGCAAAAAAACCTACGCTCATTCACTTTGTAACGGGACTTATTTCTTTTTCTAGGGCGTGAGATATGATAATACTTCCCATCTTCACTTGACTCGACTACTATTATCTTTTACTAAAAAATAGCATACACCTAAATAAAGAAAAGGACATATACTTCTCTCAAAGACATTGCATTACTTTTTGTCTGCTTTAGGTGCAAATATAAATTCTCTAAACTAAAAGAGCTTCCTTCTTATGTAATTTTCATAAAAGTAAACTTTTGAGAGATAGAAAGAAAGATAGCAAGAAAGAAACAATAATAATATTGTGCTAAAAGGTTCTTATTGCAATGTGCAACTATACACATACACAAGATGATGATATGATGAGGAAAAAAGGATAATGATTTGACGAGGATGAATTTGCTTTTGCTTGCCAAAGTGGAACACAAGAAGAGAGGAAGAATGTTGAAGCAAAAACATTGTTGGTAGCAATTGTAATTTGTAACCTGATTTGAGTCTAATGTACTTTTAGAATACATATATATAGAAGAGAGAACATTCTCTCAATCTTTACTTTTTACAACCACTCTCATTATTCAGAGGTAAAGAAGAAAAGACATATAAATATATAGCATGGTTTTACATGGTTTACAGTGAATGAAACTAATTATAACTCACTTTGCTTGAGAATATTATTTACAAGTTTGTTAGCCTTTACTAATCAACTCTCTGTGTTAATAAGTACATAAGTACACAACTACACAGCATAATAAAACAAAAGCAAGAAAGACATACCTGTTGTTCCATGATGATTATTTGTAGTGGAAGTCGTACTGGAAACTCCATTGGTTGCTGGATTTCTAGGAGTTGGAGCAGCAATCTGTGTTGAGCGATAAGAAGATGAAAATGATTTTTCAGATAAATTCGTCTTCTGCTTAGAATTTGTAGGACTATTATTATTATTTTTATTATTCAGTAATCTACTTCCATTTCTTCTTGAGCTCCAATACATTTTTTAAACAATTTAAATCCTAAAATTCTAATCCAGAACTTACTATCTATATATACTATTTTTTGTGGACAAATGAATTTTGTTCAAAGAACTAAAAAGTAAAGGCTGACTCTATATGTAATGCAATACATGTGTCGTCGAGACTCTAATAAATAAAATCTTTGTAACGAAAAGTAGCTTCTTCTTCTTTTTTGACAAAAGTATACAAACCCATGGCAACCTATGATAGTCAATATTCGATACAAAAACCGTCATGTGTCTAGAGGAGAAAGTCATATAGTTCATCATTCATCATCATCATGTTACATACTTCACTTTCTTTTGGAATACTTGAAGTACCTTACACTACTACTATTACTGACATTCCTTTGATGTGCGTATGCAATATATATAGTAAAGTAAAACTACCTACAGCGTGTCGCATATATTCCTAAAATTACAAAATTCCTTCTAGACATTTACAAAAGCATGGAATCGGTTTGATACTTGATATGCACAAGCTCAATACGATTGTGTAACTAGATAAAAA
>VCNE01000854.1:0-12459 GCA_009869805.1 Oncopodura yosiiana | reverse complement strand
GCATTTGTTTGGAAGACCATTAATTATTGAAAACTTGTAATTTTCATGTTTTACTACTTTTAATACTTTCTATTATTATTATTATTATATCTATATTTAAATGTATTATTTAATGCTAATTAATGTTATTGTACTTAAGAAAATCAACTTTTATAAGATTTTTGTTTATAACGAAAACAATCTACAACTAATTATATAATTACATGTTATTTATGCATATGACAAAAAATTACCGGTGAATAAAAGACAAGAGAAATAATTATCCTACACTCATACATATATAAATGTAAGCAAACTTATTTACCTCCTTGTGCAGCCAAGTATCTTTTTCTCTTGGGCTCTACAGTTTTAGATACTTTGGCATAAAAGTCAATTGCCCTAACCCATAGACAAATGGATTTACAAGCTTTTGAGACTTTTGCAACTTTCTCTGGTGTAAATTGTGGACTATCAATATAGACTTTGAGTTTCTTAATTTTTTCTTCAGCTACATTGTCCTTGTCATAATCATATAATTTTTTTAGAAAATAACTATCACTTAACATTTGTCTTGCAGAACTCCAATCAGTTTTAAGTCCAAAAAGAATACATACAGTTTCCATTACTACTCTGACTGGATCTGGGGGTTTTTGATATGATCTGACTTCAGCAATATCTTTTTGATCTAATGCATCAAGTGATTTAACAGCAGCTTCTAATGCAGGTAATGCTTCACTTAAATCTCTTTGAGCATCTTCAGCAATTACTTGAGTTTCCATTGCTTTTTCTTTTGCTACTGCTTCTTCACTTTGTACATTACGTCTTACAATATCAGCACTAGCTTGATCTTCTGCTAATACTAGCATTAAATTTTCTACAGCTTGAGATTTTTGAATTAGTACTGGTTCCAATTGTCGAAGTTGAACTCTCATTTCTTTAACAAGTTCATTAGTTTCTAATAATTTTGTTAAACCATTTTGAATACGACTTTTCCCAACAACAATTTTATCACGACGCTCATTTAACATTCCAGTATAAAGTGTTATAAGTTCTAAATATAGAACTTGGTGTAGTATAATATCTTCTTTTCATTTCTCTATAAAATATTTCTGATGTTTTTGTAACACTTTGATGAACTAGTACAGATATTTCTGCCATTGCATGTGCTGAAATTCCTTTGCCCAAATCAATTTTAGAAATTAATGTTTGAGCAACAGATAATAATGCTTCAGTAGGCCATTCAGAAAACCAATTTATAGTACAACAATTAACTAATGAAGGAAACATGCGACATCTCACTCTGAAATTATCACCAACTGTATAATAATATATTATTTTAATTCATTCTCACACTAACAATATGATATACTTTTGCATTGTATACTAACCTGGACTCATGCATAGAACAATATGTAAATTAGATCTGATACGTCGAATAAAATAATCATATACTGCATCTCGATCATTTTCATTAATTCCAACACTTTTAGCATCAGCTCTAGCACCAGCCAACATTCTTTCTTGATCTGACCAAATAATCAAATTTTTTTGAATAAAACAATTTGTATTATTATTTTGATCCGTAAGTAAAAAGATATATGCATTTACCTTCTGGTTCTAATAAATTTGGTACTTCACCAGAATTGAGTATATTATTAATATCTTCAAGAAATTCTTCGTATGCTATTTGTGTATCAGTAAATAAGAAAACTATTGGTTCATTTTTCATTCCAGCAGTTTCATACAATTTCTTTAAATCATCATGAAAACTTGTATAGTCATATCCTCTCATTAATTCAATTTGAAAACATTTATATCCACAAATATATGATGATAATCTAGTTAAACTTTGCTTGCCCATTCCTCCTACTCCAACTAGCAATGCATTTCCACGATCAGTTCTTAAAATTCTTGCAATTCTTGTAACGTGCTCTGCAGCATCCGTAAAAAAGACTAGATTCATTTCTTTTGATGTTGAAATATTATATTCATCTAAATAATCTCCAAGAACTTTTTTCAATTTATCTTTATTAGCAATTTCATCATAAACTCGTAGTTCTCTATCTAATCCCATTTTCATAAAATCTCCAAATATTATTCCATCCAATTGTTCAGCATTTACTTTTTCACCCATAGCTTTACTACAAAGTTCAGCTAAACTGTTACAAAATAAACTACGATCTGAATCATCAGTAAGTCTATCATGAAATACTCTTTGACATTCATGAAAAAATAATCTTGTCATATTTTGTCTTGTATGCATTACTGATTTATTTGCTTGTAGTACTCCTTGAATACATTTTGATAAGTCACGCATATTAAATACATAATGAGATTTTGATGGTGTTGGTAAAAATGTTTGAGCCATAAATTGATATGTTGAAATTGCTGTATTAACTACTTGATCAGCCATTTCTCTTACATCTACTGGAAAGTCTTCTAAAAATCCTCTCATTATTGCTCTATAAATTTGTGTCAATACAATTTGATCTGGTGGTGGTATTGCTAACATTGCAAAATGTCTCAATAATCTTGGACTAACTGCATTTCTTCCACCTCCAGGAGGACCACAAGCACCAGAAAGTATAACATTTTGTAGTTCTGTAAAAAAAAATAATAGAAACTTACATTGTATGACACTTTTTGTTATATTAGATCTTACCTTTCCAAAACATTTTATGACGATCAAAACAACCATTAAAATCTAAAAATTGTCTTAATAATTCTAATGCTGGTTGTGAACCATATCTATCAAGACGAGGCATATTAAGATCATCAATAAAAACAATAACTTTCTTTCCCATTGGAGCACTTAACATTGCTTTCTTTCTTTTTTCCAATTTTCCTTCAATCATTTCCTGTGTTCTCTTGCTTGTGGTTTGTGCTGAAAAATTGATAAAATTAGGAATATAATGATTTTTTGTTGAAATTGTTCCTAAAACATATTTTGCTATAGCAGATTTTCCAGTTCCTGTATGCCCAGTAAATAATACGGCTTTATTGACAGATAAAAATAATTCCATTAAAAATCCAAATCGTACAGTATCAACTGTTGGTACTAATATATCAACAAATGAAATTGCTGGATTATATATAAATCTAGGCATAATATCTTCCCAAATTGCCATCTTTTTTGTTTCCAAATTATTAAAATAATTCCATAATTGTCCAGTTTTTGGTAATTTACAATTTTCTTCTGAATCAAATTCTTGTCTTACAAATGTATCAAATGTTTCATAATTTTTATCTACGATATTTCCGCCAATTGACCATAGATATGCAAATACAAATATTTGACATATTGTTTGCATCAACTTTGGACTTTCATTTTCTAAATCCAATCCTCTTTTTAATATTAATGCTTCTAGAATACTGCACATCATACTAATTTTTCCAATGACAGATTGTGGCATAACTTGTTGACAATTTTTTTCAACAAATAATAATCCTTGATCAATATGTTTCATAAATAGATTTTCTAAATATTCTTTAATTTCTGGTTTTGATGTTCCCAAATTTTTTTCTAACCAAGTTTGTACATAAGGTTTCCAACCCATTTCTAAAAATAATAAGAAAGAGAAGATTAGAAAACAATTGGAATCTTTAAAACTAGCACTTGTAAGTGACCAACCTTTTGGATCGACATAGACCATTCCACATCTAGAAACAGTTGCAGGAGAAGCTTGTGATAAATCTTGAACTTCAAATAACATTCTTACCCAATTTGTTAATTTGATTCGTTCAGAATTAGCTAAGCATAACATTTTATTATCATCAAGTACAGTATTCATATTTTCAATCCATATAGCATCAACCGGGCCATCACATACAATCCATTGATGATATGTATTTTTTGGTTTCACTGAATTTCTAACCATAATACCTAATAAACCATCTTTCCATTCAAATGTTAATGGATTAACTTCACCATATAATTCTCCTAATGATACTGACTTTGGATTTAATACATATGTATCTACTGGTCTATAATAATGTCCTTCAACTTTTGATGAATATAATGAAGCTAATGCTGATTTTAAAACTTCATAGATTGATGTCTTGCCTCCACCAGTTGGTCCAACTAACATTACTCCATGTCGTACAACAAGTGTTTCAAATAATTGAATTACTTTTCTAACAAAACATTCAGGAGCTTGTAATCCTTTTTCTAATGCACACCTTTCTGTTTCTCTTTGTAATATTCCATAATCCTGTTCAGGAATTACAACTCCTGGAAATAAATCTTGAATAATACCTTGTAATAAAACAGCATCATGTGCAAGGAATTTTGGTAAATTGGAATCTCTTAAAGCACGAATTAAAACAATATTTTCATTGATATCTGGATGACTACGTTTTAATGAGCCAGCCATTACAAGTACTGATTTTACAGCACGCATACCAAAATCATAGTGATCTATGA
Organism: Oncopodura yosiiana; assembly: GCA_009869805.1. NCBI lineage: Eukaryota > Metazoa > Arthropoda > Collembola > Entomobryomorpha > Oncopoduridae > Oncopodura > Oncopodura yosiiana. The sequence goes on along the minus strand of VCNE01000854.1, from coordinate 8,057 downwards.
AAGAAAGATTATATAGATACTTAGAGTAAAAAAATATCGTCAACACCAATATCTATTAATTATACCTTGTTGAGATAATTGCTCACTACATAATTTATACATTTGAGTCATTTTATTTGCTAGAGATTTAGATGATTCAAATCCTTCAGAATATAAAATAACTTCAGCAATTAATGCATAATCTGGAACCATCATTGAAATTGGACGGAAAAGTGCTTTCAAATTATCTGGTAATTCAGTTCTAAAAAGAATTTATCAAATAAATAATAAATGAAGGCAAAATGTTGCAATGATTCTATATATATATATATATATGTACCTTCCGGCATATCCAGGATTCATTGTTACAAATGTAGCACAAGTTTTAACTAATTTAATTTCTCTTCCTTCAAAATTAAATCTTGTTAATTTTTGTACTTTAGCTAATCGAATTGTCATAAGTTGTTGAGCAATGACAGATAAGACTTCAATATCTATACGATTAAATTCATCAAAACAGCACCAACCTCCTGATTGTGCTAAACCAGAAAAGAATCTTCCCATCATTTTAAAATCTAAACCTTCTGAACAATTGAATACAACACACATAAATGCAAGAGATTTTGCTAAATCTTTAGTTGTCTCAGTTTTTCCAGTTCCAGCTGGTCCTGCTGGAGAACCACCTAAATCTAATTGTAAGGCACCCATAAGACAAAGATAACATCGATCAGCTGCAATATAGAAAGTTTTTTCATGAGTTTCATAAATAAGAATGTAATCGTTATATAACTAAAATGCTTATAATCTACTTACTTAATGGAGTAATAACTAATCTAGGAGAAGCTCCCAAATATTCATATCCATAAAAATATTGAGCATTTGCCATTTTAGCAATTACAACTTCTTGTTCAGCTTGCCAATAATATCGAAGTTGTTTTAACCATTCGAAATTATTACTATTATCAACTTTCATATGAACTAAACTACTAACAATATCACGAAGATGAACATCGATGGTAATTAGTGCGCAAAGTACAGCTCTCTGTAACGGAGCTAATTGTCCTCGTACCATTGCTGCTAAATTATTTAAATTTTGAAAATTTTTTGCTTCAAATTTTCTCATCCCTTTTGCTCTATCTCCTGGACCATCTAAATACAAATATGAATATATATATATATATATATTTCAGTAGAATAAAAAACAAAATAAGTGACATATATTTTGAATCATACCTAAAATTTGATGTACCATTTGTGCCCACATTAATTGAGCAATTGTTAAAATACATTGTGAAGGAAATTTTGATAACCAATCTTCTCTTTTAGATGCATGATACTCTGTTAATGAATTTCTCGTAATTTTCTTTAATGAAGCAAACATCGCATCTTCAACTTTTCCTAACCATTCTTCAACATTTCCTCTAGCTTTCATTCCTTTTGTAAATGCTACTCTCTCATCTTCTGGAGAAAACATTGCAATGACATCAGGTGAAACAGCATTTGTTGAACCAAATTCTAATCTTTGAATTGCATCAAAACATTTTCTTAAATGTGGTTGAACAGCTTGAGGATTTCTTGTTTGAGCCAAAATTTCTAATAATTCTTCATTACTTAAGAAATAAAATCTTGGGAATATAACTCTCTTAGATTCTAAATAATCATCTAAACATTTCATAATTTGTTCTAATATTTCATTATTCATTTGTAAAGCTTCTAATAATCCAACTTGTGTTGCTGCTCTTAATGCTGCTGGCATTTTATTTGTTCTTTGCATAATTTCTCTCCAAGATTTATCAACTTGGGCAAATAATTTTGATTCTGCTGGAAGTTGACGTTGTATGTCTGGTGCAGAAAATATTGATTCCAAGTAAATCCAATTTCTTTGACAATTTAACCATTCTTCTAATGTATGTGCAAATAAATCTAAAAGTCTGGACCATTCATCAACCTACAAGTTTTTTAAAGTTTAAAGTTAAACTCAACAATATACATATTATTATTATTCTTTTTAATTAATTTAAACTAACTTTATGTTTAATCGGTCCAACATGACGTGATGAAGCAATTGTGGCCATATGAATATTACTGTCATCAAGTAACATTTGTATTTCATCAGTACCACCAAGTATAAATACATCTCTTTGATCTTTATGTGGAAGTACAATAAACTGAAAAATAAATTAATCAGCAATAAGAAAGTTATCATATATATCTATTTATTATGTAAGTATTTACTTCTATATCTTTCCATGAATCTTCAACTTTTTTCAATAAAGCTTCTAAACTAGATTCAGACGAAGCTTGTGATGCTGCATCTTGAATAGCTTCTGAATAATTTTCAATTCCAATCTCATTCAAAACTTTAAGAGTTACTGTATTATCAGTTAAACTTTGACCAACTAATTTCTCCAGTTCTTCCCAATGACGACGTTTCATATTAGGATTATGTAAATTAGCTAATAATGGTAACTGAGCTCTCATAGCTTCAACTTTAGTTTTTAATATTGGAACAACTTGATTTGGTGGTAGTCCTTTTTCAACTTGTTGAATAACTTTCATATATTTATTTACTTCTTTAGTCATTTCTTCATCATCTAATGTAGAGAAGACAGCATTATCCCATAATTCAATTTGTTTATCCCAATTTATTATAGAGTCCCATAATAAATGTCGTAATTTAACTTCTTGTATCAATTCTTCTAAAGAATCAAAATTTGTTACATCTACTTTAAGTGTTTTTTGATAACTATTAAATCTTTGAGCTTTTAAATGATGTTCAAGTAACAAGTCACGATGTTCTGTTAATGAGTCAACCATTTTTTGTGGATCTGTTTTTGGATCTAAAACTTCTGGTGCCATTATAGCTTCTTTTACTGTCGCCATATCTTTGAAAATCTTTTTAGTTTCTCTTTTAAATGATGATAGTAATTGCTCCATTAATTTCTCTCGATTCATTAATTGTCTATCAATAATTGTTCTCAAATTAAGAAGTAATGGTTGTAATCCATTGAATGCATTATAGTCATCTTCACTACCAGGAATTTCATATACTTCTATCAAATCGTATATCTCGGCGCATGTATCAAGATCACGTTCAATTTCTTCCATCTAAATAAAAATCAACAAGTTTGTTATTAAAAAACCTCAACTACATTATATCATATAAATAACATCTACCTGATCTTGAATTTCATCCAAATATAACAAATACTCAACATATTCATCAGCAGTTTCTGGACAAAGAAAGAAACATTTTTAGTTCATAACATAAATAACATTACATGTAAATGAACTTCAAGATTACCATACCTGGATGTTTTTCTAATTTTTCTAATGTAGTATGCATACGAGTTGATAAAGTTTCTACACTTTTACCTCCAAGTGCTGGAATAACTGTTAGTAATAATAATTCAATTTATGGATTATAGTAAGTAGATAGATTCTACTCAAGTTGTAAATTATATAGCTTACCTTCATGTAAAACTTCCAAATTTCTTACAATAGTTGGTACAGCATTTTGTCTCAAAATACTATTATTAATTCTAAATAATCCCATATTTTGTAAATCTTCAATTTTATTAATAGTTGTCAGTTGACCTTGAAATCTTTCTAAAAGTTTAGTAAATGCAACAACATCTTGTTCAGTTCTAATTTCTCCAAGATTAATTCTTTCATTTTCCAAACAAAAAATTCTAATATGATCAAATGTAGAAATATATTTTGTACATACTTCAAAACCATGATTTAATATCATTTCAATAACACTTCTTAATTCTTTCAACATTGGATCAGTATCTTGTAATAATTCCATACTTTGGACCATCACCACAAGTTCTTTCGTCCATATGTCCATTTACAATTGGTTGAGTATATGGATTAAATGCTACATTTGTTAACATATTTGGATATTTTAATACAACATCACGCCAGAAATCTAATAATTTTTTAATTCCTGTAAGATAGTCATGAACTGATGGTGAAAATATTAAATTTTGTTCAGTCCATGCACAACCAACATCAAATATTGGTTCAGATGCATATGAAATAGCAAGTTTTCCTTCTCTTAATTCATGAAGATTTTTTAGTGCATTCATTCTTTCTACATGTTTTACTGGAGCATGATATTCTGATGGTATTTGTGAAATTCTTGAATTCATTTCCATCATAAGAGCCAACATTGAGTTTTTCATTAATTTATGATATGTTCTTTGTACATAGTAATCAATTAGATGAATAAATTCTGATAATCTTTTACAAACTTGTCTTTTTCTACTTTGTTGTGAGTATGATAACCATTGTCCGGGATAATCAAGTAAACCTAATGGTTTATGAATTGAGTTGAGTGGAATTTCTAATTGTTTCATATAATAATCTACTTCTTGTTGATATTCATCAGGTGAAAAACCAGATTCAATTAGTGCTGAGCGACAAGCTGCTGTTGTCATTTCTACAACCATTCCTTCAAATGCTCTAAGTCTAGAACTAATTTCTTTTAATCTTGTTCCTTGTAATTGAAGAAATTCTTTTAAACCATAAGTTTGTCCAGGTTTCATAACTAAAAATCCCATATGAGATAATTTTTCACACATTTTATTCAGTTCCAGCATCATATTTCGTAAAGGACGTTTTGTAAAAAAAATTTCAGTATCCAATTGTTTTTTAACTGATTGTATTTTTCCACGACGTATTTTATTCATCCAATGATAAAAAGGTTTCCACATTGGATATTGTGCAAAAAATTTAATTTTTTTAATTCTATCAAACATATGCATTTCTGTTTCAAATTGAAGAATTGAGACAAATTCTGCATAACCATTTTTGATATGAGTAAATCCATTTTTACTTAATGTCCAATAGTCATTTGGTACTTGATCTTTAAATCTAATAACTTTAAATGTAAATGGATCAAATTCATTATCTGCTGTTGAGAATGCTAATTGAAGACGAATATAATCATTATTTGGATGTTTTTCAATATTTCTTAAAAGTTTAATAAAATTTTCTCTTGATAATTGTTCTCCTTCAGCTATTCCCCATAATTGCTCTGTATTAATAGATTGTCTTACAATTTCCCCAGGAGGCATACATTCTGGATGTCCTTCAGTCCTGTCAATACAAACTGAATGACCAGGAATTGCTTGAATACCTACATATCTTTCTCTTAATGTGGGTGGTTTTTTAGCTTGTTCTTGTAAAATACATAATTTTTCTGTTAATGCATCATCTTCGTCAGAGTTTGAGTCATTATAATTTAATAACATTCCTCCTCTAGCTTCTTCCTCATAATACTCTTCTTCATCTTCACCTTTATCCCATTGAACAGTAAATTGATCTTCTAAATCTTCTTCAATTTCTGTCTCATCTTCATCATTTATACCACCACGACCTTTATTATTATTATCACTCTCACAAACCTCTTGATCTTGTGCATCATCTCCTGGTGGTAAAGATTCTAATTCTTCATCAATTTCATTATCAGGCATATCATAATTATCATCATATTCAAATGGATTTGTAGTTTTAAGTAATTGATCAAGATCTTCTTCATCTAATTTAAGAAATTCTACTTCAAATTCTTTAGTTTGTTTCATTAATTTTGCATCATGTTCATCATCTAAAATATCATTTAAATCATCTTCATCTAATTTGTTGTCAACCTTTCCTGTTACTGGTGATTGTTTTGATGCTGATCTTGTTAAACTTTTCTCTTCTGGTGTTTGTGCTTTAATCTCTCTCATTCTACAAGGATCAGGCTCTTCAAAATCTTCATAACCAAAATCATCTGCTTCTGTTGGATCCCATAGTCCAGAGAAAACAATTCTTTTTCTTAGAAAAGCATTAAATGATTCCTTTGGTTTCAGATCATGAGAAACATCTTCATTTGATGTAAGTGATAATGATGATGAGCCTGAAGAAGAACTTGACTCTATTATATGATCTTCAAATGTACTAATTTCATGAACACCTTGATGAACTTTTTTCAAAACATCACTTCTTGCTTTCTCTTTTAAACTTTGAACAGATTCTTTCAAATCTGTTAGTGAGACTTTTCTTTTTGAAGATTTTATAGACTTGACTGCATTAGATTTTTTAGAAGAAGAAGAAGCAGGAGGAAGAAGACTCTTTTTGGTTGTACTTTTCCTTGCTAAAATTGTTGACTCTATTTTTGATTTAGTTGTATCATCAACTAATGAATGTAACTTGCATTGTTGATGGTTTAATTCTTAATTCACTTGTGATACTTTGACGATGTTGATCTTGTTCAGCATCCTCTTTTACTTCAGTAGTATTATTGTCTACTACTGACAAATCAATTTGCGCCTTAGATTTTCTTGTAATATAACCAGCACTTGGAACACGAGAAGCAGATTTTTAATATTGGTTTTTGTGATATTGATACTGATGTTGTTTGTGGTTTATTATTACTTTGAGTTATATCTAGAGTTGATTTTGCACTAGTACTCTTTTTACTTCCAACAACAGCAGTAGAATGTCTTGGTGCATTTTTTGACTGATCTATAGGTGATCCTTTTTTGGATGTTGGCAATGAATTTTTGGAGTTCTTTTTACTTTCCATCTTTTACAATTTACAAAAAGAAAAGTTGCGTTCACTGCTGCAATATGTAGTAGAAATAAAGGAGTTGTAGTAAGTAGAGAAAGTCTCATTGATCAAGCGAGTAGTCATTATAGCAACGGAAAGTGGTCGTGGTTGAAAGTTGATTTATCTATCTTCTCAAGGACTAGATTCATGCTTCATTTTTTTCTCGAGATTTTATATACGATCAACATTTGATTCCAATTTCATATTTTCTGTAGCTACAGTATTTGTTTTGACAAATCTGTTTGGTCATAAGAGTAGAGAAATTCTGGCAATAAATACCTCTATTAGGTATAGAAGTAAAGATGTTGAAACGTCTGATTTCCGTATTCTGTTTTCTGTCCGTGGCGTTCTAAAAAATGTCATGACAACAAACATTTTTTGACTTTGGAGGTAAAAGGACGAAACCAAGGAGTTGATTCATCTTGACTTTGGATAATTCGGGAAAATGTTTTTCAGAAATCAGAGATTTTAGGACTTTATGTCTCTACTAGCCCGTTCGTTACGAACGGGTGCATACGGCTATATTATATTAAATATTTAATTGTATTGGTAGAACGCGTGCTTATATTATTTATGCATAACACGCAAATGGTTTTTGAGGATTATATAATATGGAGCTATGTAGATTAATAATTATAGAAAATGATTATTTCAATACTGAAAGTGATAAAATTGCACTAAACGCTTTTTTCTGTCGCTATTTTTGTATTCAGACAAACTTTGCCACACGCTCATTAAATGCAGTGTGCATTTTGTAAATTGTGCAAATATAACTATGATGTACAATTAAAATTTTTTAGAATCAGTATTCTTCGCTGTAGTATATTTTTTCTGAATTTTTTTGTTTGTCTTGTATGACTTTTTATGACCTCTTATAAATTTAATAAATGCCGTCCGGCATTTTTATGCACAAACACAAACACATTTTTTAATATATTATAGGAATTTTATTTTCTCTTACAACAATTTTTAGTAATACCTATACATTTTAAGTATATATAGTTTTTGGCGACTATCAAGACATTTACACAACCATTATCAAAGTTTGTATGCTAAAACAATTTTTAAAATTATAATGCTAAATAGAAAGCTAATTTCTTTGTTAAGATTCCACCAGTATGTAAATAGCTGCATCATTAAAATAAGCACCATTAGAGTATAGTATAGTGATATATATAGTCATCATTAAAGCTACACACATTATAGCATCGTGATATTTTTTTTTACTAAGAAGCTCCATTGAATTTCATAAACATATTTATGATGTAATATCAATAACGGCAGTTTTAGTCCAGTTTACAATTTATTATCTACATATACACATAATTGTTAAGTGCCCAGGAGATTGTTGGTCGTTGGAAAATTGTTGGAAGTTAGTCGGCAGAGTCGGGATATCGTCGCAGTTGGAATTTGGTTAGAAATATTGTCGGGAAACTGACTTTCCAACCATATTTTGTGACGTTGGCCCGTAGTAATA
>VCNE01000853.1:0-31027 GCA_009869805.1 Oncopodura yosiiana | reverse complement strand
TCGGATCGGATCGGATCGGACTAAAAAATCCGATCGGACAAATCCGATGACCCTCAAAATCCGATCCGATCCGAAAACAAAAAATCCGATCCGATCCGATCCGACGGATTGTGAACCTTATATATGTTATATAGAACTTATGCTAATCTTTAGAGACAAACATGCTCCATTTTCTCTCTCTTTTGCCAACTATCTCTATAGGAGAAAGTTTCCTATTTTTTCTCTGCCACTGTTTGCAGCAGCTCTCTTGTTTCTGACAGTTTTGTGGACAGAAAAGATATGTTGAGAACAAGTCAACAAGGAGCGACAACATGAAAAATGACTTCCAACCTCAAACATAATGTTCTCCACACTAACTTTTTTCTTCACTTCTATCTATTTTACATATATTTGTGTGAAAGAGAGAGTCAAATCGCAACTTTTTATAACCTTATTATTTGCTAAGTGCAAAAGACTATAAAATCATTTTTCTCTCTTATGAATATCATTATAAAGTTGAATTAATTGACTAAAGCTCTGGTAAAGTATTATGCAAATTTCATCTGCAGTCTCTAGCTCTTTGACTGTTTAATTATTTATTTAATTTACTCGTTTTGGCTAATACACAAATTGCTAGAAACTCTCTGCATTTGTTGTACAGGCTACAATAGATATATAGTAAAAATATGCAAGCTAAATACAAATGTGAATGATAAATCACTATTACAGAGGTGACAAGTGAAAAGAATGCGTAAAGCTGTGAGAGTAACATAAAGTGCACTTTGCTATATTTTGTTGTGTATGGCATGCAGTGGTTTTTGTGGGTGTGATGTTAGCTAGAGAGTAGTACACATAATAAATAATAAATCCTCATCTTGTTTAGTTCGCGACTCTAGTTCATTCTATATACATAGAGAGAGAGAGAAAAATACAATAGTCAAATTTTGGACAAGAGCCAAAAGTTAGTCCTTTTATACTCTGGTACATTGAACATGCTTTCACATTACTACATCCGCCTACCGCACCATTCTCATGTCTAAAACAAACACAATTTCACACAAAACAAAGTAATTTTTCTTACTTCCTTTGACAACTTCAAAAAACAAGAGAGAGAGAGAGAGAAACTCCAGTATATATGCAATGTGCTGACAATGTGCATAATAAAACTAAGAGCCCATTATGACATAATATATGAGCAACATTGATTTGCATTTAGTGTTGAAAGAATCAAAGGATTTCCTCTAGCAAATGATTCCAAGTGATGATAATAAATACATCTTGCTTATTCTTTCTGTTACATCATCACAAAACTTTTTTAAATATTATATGCAAATGTACTCTCACTGTGAAAATGTTGAGTGAAGGATTCTCTCTCTCTTCTCCAGTAGAGAGGAATATAAAAAGTGTTAATGCAAATGTACTACAGTAAAAAATGATTTGAGAGAGAGAGAGAAGTTCGTACTGACAGGACAGAAGAATTCATGTTGAACATGAATGACATGAGTGTTATATACAGTGATGATGAATGATGACGTTTTGTTGCTTTTTCCAGGTTCAAGAACTGTCAAGTCCACCAAGGGCGAGTACTGTTGTGAAGGATTGTGTTAAAGCCTGTTTACGTTCCACTTACCAATTTCTTTTTGAAAACTGCTACGAGTTGTATAGCAGAGAATTCCAGGTTTGTTGTTGCTTTTTTCGGACTACCAAAAACTAGTTTGCATTCTTTAGAGTAGTTTTATAAGGGAAAAATGGATAAACAATTGTACGTGTTGTGAGTACCAAAATGTATTTTATGCTCACTACGCTAATCTTGTACTAGTAGAGAGAATGCCAGACCATGTCATATAAAATAAAACAAAACAGTAGATTTGCTAGTGATTTACCTTTCTAACAGAATTTACTCAATTTATAAATCCTACGAAATGGCATGTGTTTTACACTCTTGTACATTTAAGCTCTAAAAGAATTTATGTTGCACCTCAATAAATTTTTTATAAAGATAACTGTCAAAATGAAAATGTGAAAATGCAGGAGTTCATATTTAAAAAAATCTACATAATAGTATATATTTCTTAGATGATTTATTCATGCAGATGGCTTTGTCATGTCATTATTTGCAATTCATCTTTTTTAAATGCTTTTATATGTAGTCTATACTTTTGAAAGTGATATAAAACAGTAGACTAGACACATTCTTCTCTCAATAAAGTAATTTGACAATAAATCAATAGTGAAAGTTTCACAGATTGTTGCATACATGCGCAAATACTAGAGTTTAGCACGTGTGTATATGCGAAGGTGAAAGTAGTTGAAATTGCCTTGAGTATAATACAAAAAAATGTAATTAAAATTGAAATTTTATTTTTATAGACGGATCCAAATGAGCCAAAACGTGAGCCTGATGATAATGGACCAAGACTTGATAGGTATGACAAAATTTTCTCACTGATCTCTTACTAGATATACTAATCTATCATATTGTTTACACAGTGTGGACTTTTGGCACAAGTTGATTGCCTTAATAGTGTCAGTTGTTGAAGAAGACAAAAATAGCTATGCACCTGTGCTAAATCAGTTTCCACAAGAGCTCAATATTGGACAGGTAAAAAAAGAACCCAAATAAAATGATAGTGACTCACATTTATCACAAAATGAGAAATTGTATGCCAAAAGAAAGCGTATGCCTACCGTCTTCTCTATCAATAAATTATGTGAAATGGTTTTTTTAGAATTGACCCAATAATAATAAGTGTATGTCTAGACTATATATATGTTCCCTAGTTTACAAGATGATAGATTGTACCAACTTCCTTCCGAGACAGAGCCAACATAAATTTTATGTCACTGATTTTGGGTGGGCAATGTTATTCTATTAGCATTTCAATTTTTTTGTTTCTGCTCTGTCTAAAAACTTTTTAGAATATGTCTCGTGAGAATATATCTTGTATATACTCTCATGTTAGATAACATTGAAATTTATGCAAATTCGACTATGTAATTATTTTGGCTTAGTACATTTCTCAGACATGTAGCATTGTATTTAAATGAAGATGTTTGTAATGAAGTGGACAGAGGAGTTGATAAATGTATTTGTTCTTCTTTTCAGCTTTCGGCTGCAACAATGTGGAGTTTATTCGCTGTAGATATGAAATATGCTTTGGAGGAACATGAGCAAAATCGTCTATGCAAGTCTTCCGCCTACATGAACTTACATTTTAAAGTCAAATGGTTGTACAATAATTATGTGAAGGAAGTTCCGCCATATAAAGGCTCTGTGCCAGAATACCCTGCGTAAGTTCATCATTTGATTTACTAAATAAATAGCTATTTCGTCACAATAAACTGAGTTATGCAAAATACAATTTTATTATATGGAAAAGTACACTTTAGATCTTCTCTCTGAGTATATTGTGCACTGCATGTAATAGAACATAATAAGAAAGAGAGACATGTATTTAGTATCATGAAACCTAAGCTTAATTGAATTACTCTACGTCTTTTCGGAGATTGTCGTATACAACGTGTAATAAGTAGCAAAATGTGGGTAGCTAGAGTATACATATAGCAACCTATATTCTTTTTGTAATCTTGAGAAACCTTCTCTCTCTCTCTGATGTGGAATTCACTAATGTAATCTTCTTCAGTTACCTTTTCCTTTGATGGTTTATTGCACTCTATGAGTCTTCTTTAGATGACTGTCTGACATTTCATGTTGTTACATTGCTTCAAAAGAAACCAACAAAATGCTTCAACGTTGGAGAATTTTTGTCATATAGTCTCATATTTTTTTACTTTATTTGAGTACAGTATTAAAATTTTTACATAATTAATAGTAATTTTAACATCCATAAGTACTTTTATGTAAGAAAAAGATTATGAAACCTGTTGAAATATTTTATAAGACGGAAGTAGAAAAAAAAGCTTTCTAAGATGTATTATAAAATAGTTTTGATGACAAACAAAGATTACATTTTCCAAGTTTATATTTATACAGTAAGTTCTACAGTTAAGAATTACATCAAGTTTCGTAAGAACTCTATGCTGTAATCTTGTTTTAAACCTTACACAACAAGATGCATTAGCTTGACTCTAAATATATGAGTTTACCTCACAATAACATTAAGGCTTCAGCTCCCATTTCAAAAGGAAATATATTTACTTTGTAGAGGTTTTTACTAGGTTATGTTTGAACTTACAGAGAGAGAGAGAGAAGATCTAAAGGAATTTCTTTAATTAAATTAAATGACAATGTGTGTCTTTTATATCTTCTACCTGTGGCCTTCTCTCTCTCTCTTCTACTTAAATTTACCTTTTCGTTTTAAGGAGCATAATGTGAAATTCATGCTTTTCTTATATGTACTCTTTAATCTGTGAGTAATGTTAACTTTTCTCTTCTTCTTATATGCACTCTTTAGGTGGTTTGAGCCTTTCGTGATGCAATGGTTGAATGAAAATGATGATGTTTCATTAGAATACTTACATGGTGCCTTTACTCGCGATAAAAAAGACGGGGTAAGTGTTTTTCCTTAATACAATTTAAATTGTTAAAAACTCATTATAAAATACAAGCTGGCTTTAACTCTCTTGACATTGAAAGTGAAGCGCAGATATAGAAAGAGATTTAAAATAATTGTCACTGGTTTGGTCTCATTTCAAAAGTGCAATGCAGCACTCATAAATATTTTTTCAAGGGTCGTTTCACTTGAAAGAAAAAGTCCGTTCCAGTTCTCTTCTTCTACAGCGGTAAACACATTCAGAAGGCTCACATTTCAGCCTCCTTTCCTTGTAATAACTCTTGTTTTATCTACCTCATCATTCTTTGTGCCTTTAGGTTTTTTCCCTACCACGCATATATTTACAGAGTCACATTCTTTGGAAAGAAAAACTTTTTTGAGAGCTCAAATGACACATAAATGAAGCGTTGAGATCATTTTACCCTTTGATTTTTGTATATCATCAAAACGAAGCATTTATATAAGCTCTAGTTAAATTTTAGGTGTTGAAATAAGGCGAGAGTAAATTAATCTAGCGTGTCCATTAGTAATTTATTTTAGTCTTCTAGATATTCAATTGTAATCAAAGCATTTAGTTTCACAATCTTCCATCTGCTACTGACTATAACGGTAATGTGGTAACGTGACTCTACTAATGAACCTAAAATTGCTACTAGCACCTTACTAAGTAATTTCTCTCACTTTTCTATCTCAATTTACTTTAATACTTATATAGGTCAGTTATATACCTAGAGTTCTGTCTCTGATTTTCATTTATATAAAACAAAACTGTATAGGTATATTTAAATGCAACACGCCTTTTGGACATTTACAATAAGAGAGAGAGAGAGAGAAAAGTACAGCATTGAATAGAAAGGAAGAAAGATTGAATCTTGAAAACTCAGACTGAGCATCATCATCCAATTCTAATTCGACTCATTGTTAACTCAAACTAACCCAACGAGCCTTAAAAGTCAAGATTGTAATCAGCATATAATGGTTCTTTGAGTGTCATTTTATTTCCGCCTCGTATGTATTTTTATAATGTTTGATGATGAAGGCAAAACCCAATACTTAGTTTCCTAAAACGATTTTTTAAATGACAGGATACGTGGTAAAGAATAAATCCTAAGTTTAAGGTGTATTATATAGCACATCATTAATGAAAGGGTGTTTGAATTCAAATTCTAAGATAAACTCTCTACTAACTATCTGAGTACTTAGAAAAACTTAAGACTAGTAGCAATTTTCATATATAGAGTTAGAGTTCTTAAAAAACACTAAAGCCAAGGAGCCAGATGTTACATGATTTTGAGTTTTTGTCCCACCTTTACTATGTCGTTGTTAAAAGTGTAGGATGTATATTTTGAGTTTAGTAGTCAGGATTTGAAAAAGTACTTTACTAATGGGCAATTCTGAACAAATAAGGGAGAAAATTTTATACTTTTTTGCTCCTGACAAGAAAATTCTTTACTAACTATATTCTCTAACTATACAACACCTGCTGGCTACTGAAAGCTTAACAAGTACAGAGAGAGAGGTAGCTTTAGTACAAAAAATGTCATTATTTCTAATTTATTTTAATGCCCATTGACTATTGCACATTGACCATAGAGTAGTAAAAATATTTTAAAAAGAATTCCATATCGTAAATTCTTATGGACTATTAAAAAGGAGGAGTTTCATAGTATAAACGTTGAGTGTGACATCTAATCACGAAGCAATTTAATTTATCCTTTAGCCTTTTACATACTGTAATTATCATTACTATTACATAAGAGTTTAGCATATAATAATCATAAAAAATTTGTTGGAATTTGTTTAGTCCTAATAACGATATGAGAAATGATTATAGTAAAGTAAATAAACAAAATATCTACAATATCAATGTCAAGAGTTTAAAACTTGTTGTGATGAATGACTATTGAATTTATTATGAAATTTTTTCTTATAGTTCCAAAAAAGCAGCGAACATGCTCTTTTCTCAGTATCCGTCGTCGATGTGTTCACACAACTCACACAGTGCTTTGATGTCGTCTCAAAACTGGAATGTCCAGATCCTGATATTTGGAAACGCTACATGAAACGATTTGCGAAAACAATAGTAAAAGTACTCTTGGCCTATGCGGACATTGTAAAGAAGGAGTTTCCGTCTCATGTTCAAGATGAAAGAATCGTATGTTGCATTATATATCATATATATAATAAATTCCTAAGAGAACAACTTGAACATTCTTTTCTTTCTCAATTTTATAGGCTTGCATTCTAATGAATAATATTCAACAACTGAGAGTTCAACTGGAAAAATTGTTTGAAGCAATGGGTGGAGCTAAATTGGAAGAAGATGCTGCTACAATTCTTAAAGATTTACAAAATTCACTTAATCTTGTCCTTGATGATTTAGCTGTACAATTTAGTCAGAGGTATACACACATACGAATATACAATTAAAAAGTTTGTGTGTCACTAATTGCAAAGTCAACACGTTGAGTTAATAATATGAAAACAGTCATTTATTTTTTGTATGTAATTTTTTAATATGAATGTAATAAGTATGTAAGCTGCAGAGAGAAAGAGTACTTAGTTTAATTTTAAGTCTACTTTGTACTTGTCAAAAGAAAAATGAGAGAGACTATAGAAAAAGTATTTTTCTAGTCCATCATGTTGCTTCAAGTTGTTAATGAGCAAGTGCTACTAATGCAACAAGAGTCAATCCGCCTAATGACTATTTACTGCTTTAAACAACAATAGCAATAATAGAGTATATATGAGCTACAGGCGTTTGTTGTTCAAGTCTTCTAAAAAAATAAATGAAGATGTTAACGCAGAAGAACAAGGTGTTGTTCAAAATGGAAAACAGAAAAAATTGGAAAGACAAAAAAAAAACTTGTGGTTTTAAACAAGCATGAGTTAAACGCATTAGAGTTTTCTAATGAAGTATGTTTGGCTATGTAATTAGAAGGTGAAATGTGTGTTTGAATGTAGAAATACATTTGCCGTCTTTATAATTTTCTCATGTGA
This sequence comes from Oncopodura yosiiana, assembly GCA_009869805.1. Taxonomy (NCBI): domain Eukaryota; kingdom Metazoa; phylum Arthropoda; class Collembola; order Entomobryomorpha; family Oncopoduridae; genus Oncopodura; species Oncopodura yosiiana. The sequence continues at coordinate 23,534 of VCNE01000853.1, read as the reverse complement.
ATAATGTATTATGAGTGTATTTACTTGTAACTCCATATTGGAGTCGAATCAAAGTCAGGCAATCTAAAAAAAGTCTCTGTTGTTGTTTTTATGATTGAAGGATATAAAGTAGCGTGTGATTGGTGTTTGTAAAGTTGTTTGTTTTAAACCTGCCTTTTATACTCACTTTTTGTTATAACATGACAAACGCTAAAAACTATAAGCTTAGACTCAATTTGTTGACTTTTGAAGGATGTGACACAATGTTTTGATACAAAAAATAGAATTGATTAATGAGATGTTACATATTTGTGATTTAACAGTCTGGAAGGAAGAATCACACAGAGTGTGAAGGAACTCGGAGACTTATTAGTTGCTGTTAAGGGCCAAGGGCAAATCTCACTTTCTCAACCACAACAGAGAAACGTCGTTGCAGCCGAGGCAGACGAAGTAAGAGATTTATAAAAAAAGATTTTAAATCAAGAGATATATATATGATGCTTATATATTTTTTATTTACTCTTAAGGTTCTTCGACCACTTATGGACTTACTTGATGGTAAAGAAGCGAGACTGACTATAGACCTTAGTTTTTTATTTGTTATCTTTGTTATATTCCTTGTACCCTTAAATCATCTCTCTCCGAACTACATTCACACTAACCACAGGGTTTCACAGGGCACTGAATTCCAGCAATTTTTCAAAATCAAACCTCAAAGAGTAAATAGAGTCTAAACAACAGAAAAAGAAGACGTGTTGTACATAAGAGACTTTTTAGACAGGAGATTTTTTTTGGTTCTTGGGAGTTGTTATTCTTATGATTTGTTACTTTGTTTAATATTCTTTTTTAAAGTTCAAGTTCATTTTCTATAACTGCTTCGTCATACTCTTAAAAAAACAATAGGAGTATACGTCATTAAAATATTTTTTCTGAATTTTTGCGAAAGGTAGTAAACTTATGATTTATTTTTGTCTTCGTTTTTTTGTACATTATGATCTCGTTAGGGTAATTGAGTCCAGAAGATTTAGCATAGAGTCATAAATGTTTAAAAGTTTATTAGTTGAAGAGAGAGAGAGAGAGAAGTATATAGATAGTTTTAGGTCCTGCTTGGAACATGAATGTCAACTTAAATTGGTTAAGGGGCTGGTGGGCTTCTTGTCATTTTTATTATGCTATAGCATTCAGTCTTTGGCGGACCAAGAGAAGAGCTCACGAAAACTAGAGAGAGTTCCAGGCTATAAGGCTTCTGAATTTTCAGTTGAACCCTAACGAAATTCCTTATTGACAGCATCATTTTTCACTGTGCTAGTTAAATTGCTTCTCTCTCTTCTTCTCTTCTACATAGAATTCCAACTCTGTTTTCTTATTTATGTCTCTGTATATGAGGACAGATTTTTTTCTCTTGTCTTTGAGTTGTTTTGTAAAATGAAGAAACTTATATATATATGCTCACATTTTGTATACACTAAAAACTATTAAGAATTTCAATATGGAAGAATGTTGTGAAAATTTAGGAATGTTGCTAATGTACTTTTTCGCTTAAGATCTGATCTAGACTTCTTTTTTCCTCAGTAGTACTTTTTCAGTTTATTACATTTGCATATCTGAAAGAATCTTATGATTAATGACATTTCCAGAAACATGTACAGCTTGCAAATTAATTTATGACGACAAGAAGAAATGTTTTTATTGCATTTGTCGTTCGACATATGTATTAAAAGTATTAATATGTTCGACATATATAATATTCAATTTTAGCGATATGAATCTTTAGATGTGACAGTACTTTTCAATTTTCAATTGTAGATTCTTTCTTAAATTTTGATAAACGAAGAAGAGTCAATTTCCCGTTTGTAAGTAGGAAAAAAGACAGATTGAATAATTATTAAGATCTCTATCATATTTTCCTTTTTCTTCTTTACCTTTTCGTTTCTTCCCTTCTTCTCTCTAATATTCTTAAGTTAAAAAACTAAATATATATTTTTTTCTACTTTCAGGCTCATTATCATTATATGCCCAATCTTGTGAGAAGACTGTACTGAAGCGACTATTAAAAGAGTTGTGGAAGATTGTTATGAAAATGTTGGAGAAGGGTGTTGTATTGCCACCAATGACTGACAAGAGTGTACGTAAAAATTATTTCTATTTCCTTGGAATATACTTGCCAAAAAATTCTCAAATTCTTTAAAGTTTTATTGACGACGCAAATTAGAATGTCATTCTGGTTTTGAAAAAGTACTAAGGTCGCCGTTTTTATTACTTTACGACACAACAAGTTTTTTTAGTAGACCTCATGTGGAGATGAGAATAAAACATTTTCCCTAATATATTTGCTAGGCTTCTTGACGAAAGATGAGGAATACAGTTGTCCCTTTATTTTATTAAACTTATTTCTAATTCTTGTCTCTTAAATTACAGATGATAATAAGAAATTTGACTAATGTCAAGAACGTGTCTCAAAATGTGAAGATAGAGGACATGTCCAAACTCTTTAAGAATCATATAGCCAAGCAAGATGTCAAGTCGGCTCTTAGTGGAGTTATGGTATGTTATTAACTATACTTAATAACAATTCTCATTCTACAAAATTATAATAACTTATACTCTAATTCTCTATAATAGGAATTTGAAAAGAATTTAACACCGAAGCAATGCGCAGTATTGGAAGTAGCTCTCGATACAATCAAGCAATATTTTCATGCTGGTGGAAATGGCCTCAAAAAGACATTTTTGGAGAAATCTCTCGAATTACAATCATTGCGTTATGCTCTATCATTATATACTCAAACGACTGATGCTCTTATCAAGACATATGTTAATACTCAACTAACTCAAGGTATTATGATTAGGCTTCATATAATGATAGTCTCATAATCACATTTGAAGTACTGTCATTAATTCTGTTCTTAAGAAGCTTTTTTATATATCTCTTACGAAGAAGAAAATAGTACATTTAGTATATAATTATTGTAGTAGAAATGAACTCAGTAGCCAGCTATATCATATCTACACACTTTGTATTTATATTATGGCTACTATTTGAAAAACACAATTGTATATATATATACAACACAACTGCCACAAAACCTGATCACAAATGATACTGTCATGTTATTCAGTCCTTTATATACTACAATACATTCTCATCCATAAGATAATGATTATTATTATTTCAATGGCTTCTTTACTACGATTGAACAAAGTACCGTGAAAGTGTACATGTGGTAGAAGGCTACAACAGAACACCTGCCTAACCAACCTTTTTTTGTTCTTTATTTATTCACTCACATATCCGACGTTTTGTTGTTTGTGTTATTATCATTTTTTCTAATGTACTGATAGTATTCTCTTCTACTCAATGGTCTCTCTCTCCACTGTCAACTATATACTAGTCGTCGTCGTCATCTCTTTAGTATTCTTAAACAGAGCTCATCGTCAACATTGTTATTACTACTTTATACTATGATAGTACTTCCTCCCATATTAAGGCATATCTTTTGCCGTTTGAGAGAAAAACAATGCAATGCTATCTTAATTCTTGTACGAGCTTCTGCAGCATTATTGCTAAAATATTTTGAATGTGTCAACTTTGAGTTGACATTGTTTACATTGAAATTCCGTTGGTCAACTGGCTGGCAGTAAGAAAAAAGTTGATTTTTTGGTATACAACTTGAGACAGAAGAGAGTTGTCTTGTTTGTTGTGAAGTGAGTATGTAGGCATAACATGCAATGTTAATTGGCAGGAATAATAAGAAACTCATTTATACTTGTCAACTGAGTTTACAAGAGCTTCTCCCATCAGAATTAAATATTTGCTGTACTCCCAACTGACATTGAAAATTTGAATATACAACAAGAAGATTCAATCCAACTTGAGTTAGCTACTGTCACTCACTCAATTAAGATTAGTATTTGAACATTTGAATTAAAAACAGAACAGAGAGAGAGAGAGACAACTGGACCAATTTATCTTAGCCTTTTATAGCTTCATCATTTTAAAATAGTTGCACTTTGAGAATTAGACTTTGAAATTGTCTGTCAAGTCAAAAAGAATTTATAGCATGGCAATTTGTAGAGTGTAAATCTGTCATGTGTGCAAAGATGATATAATTTCTCTTGTAGCTCATTTTAATTCTTAAACCTCTTGAAGAAGAAAACGCCTTTCTTAGTGATTTCACACTGATATAAGAATAAGAAGAAGAGTAACAACAATTTAAAAGTGAATTTTTAGTTTCCACTTGATTGATTTTATAGCCCATCTTTTCAATGTCAATAATAAATCTTTGACAAGAAAGATTTTTTTAGCTTTCTGCAGCTAACAGAAAATTGTCTGTAATAAAAAAAATGTCAAAGGTAAAAGACTTCACCGCAAGCTAATATAATGTGAACTGGTTTGGTTTGAGTCATAAAAATTTGCTCATTCTAACAACGTGAAAAAGATTTCTTCTGTAAACTTATGCCGACTTATATAACTAACATAACTTTTGGCATAGACGATTAGCCAATTGAACATATAATTTACAAGCTTGGACTCTCTCTCTGGAAGAACATTGACGTGCTTGAATGATTTTATGGACGGAGATTAGTTGTACAAATGTGGGTAGTCGATCTAGTTTTTTTTATACGTAAGACTTAGCATCATCATCATCATACTCATACATATTTCAAAGAGACCTTTTCTTCTTTCGACTGTGGATGTCGGTTCGTCTGCCAACTCTCATTTGTCACAATCTTCTGTGATGTATTTGTTGATCCTATCTATCATATTTTCTATTGTCAACCAAACTCTCAAACTCAACTGAGTGATGTGATGTGACGCGTTCTAATAATATTCATTCCTAGCCCTAATATACAATGGAGACATGTGGAGACTCTAAGTCCTACTGGCTTTAGGTCAAATAAATCTCCATTTTATTATTCTTCTCTCTCTCTCCATTTGAAAAGGTATAGCTTTATGTCGTCAAAGAAGGGTCTTTTATTGTAGGATTGTACAACTCTTGTCCTTTCATCTAAACATAATTTTGAATGAACTTCACTCACTCCCTTCACTATGTACAAGGTATTTCTCTCATTAAAAGTTGCTGGTAGCATATATGAATTTGTTGTGAGGAATTATTTTATTTGTTTGAATTAATAAGTTGCTAGCTATATAGCTCAGCATGGATTCTCTTACGGCAACAAGAGTGATGAGTTTTGTAGTAGGAAGTTGTCGCATCATTGAGCATTTTTAAATGTTGCCAATAGTCATGAATGAATAAGAGACCGACACAGAATATATTGTAGCTTATAGTGTTTACTATGTACACTTGTAACATGTGTTTTAGCCCTTCTGTTTGCTACAACTATTTGAGCTGTGGATTATGGTAAACATGTATTGATGAACGAGAGTCTCATTTTCCAATTGTTGTTATTAACGTCGTAGGTCATATACTTAGTAAATATACATTGGAAACTACTTAGCCATGAAATTACTCTAGGGACAGAGGAGAGAACCCTTCATATGAATCAAGATTACTTGATACTGGCTATTGTACTCAAAGTGTTAGTCGTCAATCTACATCTCATTTTGTGCTTTTCACCAAATTCGAAAATAAAACTACATTAGAAATGCTTCCCATATGGCTTCAAAAAGAATAGAACTATACACTGCAGCTAATTAGTCCAAATGCATATATTGAGTTTTAAACTCGTACAATATGTTGATTATTGAATTGAGTTATTTAAACGTTTTGTTGAAAAGTGTCAGTTTGTTTAAGAAACAATAGCCTACTGATTACATAGCGTACAATAGTTGGTCTAAAAAGCCAGAAAAACTTTTGGAATGAGAAATTCAATTGAAGACTAATAAGGCTTTAAAAACTAGAGACAAAGTTGGTTGGTTGATGTAGAACTCAAAATGAAAAAGGAAGTGAGGAGAGAATGAAATTGAGCTAAATGAAAATGGAGTGTGTTGTGTGCACAGTAGTTGAGAAGAGAGAACAAGGGTGAAAAACATGAAAAGTGCATCAAGGAAAGCTTGACAGGCAAAAACGATATGTGTACATACTATCTTGTTTCCATCAATTCTGACTCAGAGAGAGACTACGTGTCTTCTTGTCTTCTTTCGTCCCATTGCCAAAAAGAGAGAAAGTTCTAAAGTTAAAAAAAGTCTAGTTTTTAGAAATGTACAAGCTGAAGATATATGTATATATATAGTATTTCTTATATGTCGAAGATGCTTTCACCTTTTCAAAACAACTATTGTCAATAGAAATATATATATAGAAGCCAGAAGTCATCTCATCTGTGGGAGTCTCTATTTTTTGTCCTTGAATGAATATCCGGAATAGCTCATGCGACATTTTCTCTTCTTCTCACCTCTCTCTTCATCTCATCTTTTCACCCTCTTTCCCATTAATCTATTGACTTTAAGAGAAATATATATATCTCATCGTCTTCCTCTTTTCACCACAATTGTGTTGACTTGAAAATGATGAAACCAACTCCTCACTTTTTTAAGAAAAGGGTGCGGTTTCACATTAAAGTGCAAAGTAGACGCAAGGAAATCCAAATAGAATTCTGTACTATACTCGGATTTCAATTTAGATTTCTATTTTCAATGATGCTTTTCTCAAACGGAACTGAGTCATTTAGCTTCAATGCGGTTTTCATCATTTCACAAGAAAACGGAAAAGAATCTTCTTCTTTACTTTGGTGAAAATGATAATAGGTCTTGGAAATTCTAAACTTGAGATGAAATTGCATAAAAGCTCTCTATATATAGATGATATACACATTGTTTATTTTCCTCATGTTTCGTTCCATTTTCTTTACCACTTTAGGCTCTCTCTAAACTTTTGCTATCAAGTCACGTATACTTGGGCAGTGAGACGGCCTATAAATCAATAATTGTAATTAAATAAACTACCACAAAAATTGTACACTTTGCGGTTATCTATTACACCTTATAACATTTTCTTATATGACATTTTTATTTTTTTCCTGTGCTCAAATTTTATTTTCTGTAAATATATATTGTGTGGTGTGGTCTACCTATATCTATACAACAAATTGTTTCGTGTGCATTTCTCTTCCGCTATATGTTACGTGTGTCTCTTTTTTCTCTTTCTCTTCTCTTTCTATCAACTCTAGTCCCATTGAACGACAAAAAGACACTTGAAATGCGAGCACTCTCATTTGATCGTGAAGACGTTGAAAGTGAGCCTGGACTTGAGGAAGTTCTTAAAGCCAAGAAACCTAAAGAGTTACGCAGAGGTAACAAACTTCACCAATCACAAATTGCACAACGACTTCCTAACTTTCTCTGTCTCTATCTCTCTTTTCTCTTCCTCTATATATACTCTTGTCAATGTTGGTGAACGAACATTACAGACAAAATAATATCACACAACAAACAAATGATCAATGAGAAATTTTCTATGTAATTATGTCTACCTCCTTTACTAATTGCACTTGACTTCAAATACTTTTCTCTATATATTGCTTTGCATGTGAAACTATTCTATTCTTGCACGAGAACAAAAGTAAAAAAAAACGATTCCAACCTAATTAGAAAAGTTTGTACGATAATCACAGTTTTGAAATTGTTCCAAGAGAGAAAAGTAATTTGCATGCTACTCTCTTCACTACTTTTCTAAAGCTTTTTTATATATCCTTCTGTGACAATAACTTTTACCATTTCACATATATGAACTCACACAGAGAGAAAATAATTCTCTTCTTACACTTTTACTACAATTGCGAATATAATTGCAATTGGTTTTTTTTCAGAACGTTATATTTCACTAGAATATGACACTAATTGCTAGTCATAATGAATAAAGCTTCTTGATTATTAGCACTTTAGTTTTTTGAACGTAGCACTATATAAATACTAATGCAAAAATCGTCGCGTATTACAAGCGAAAAAACTTTTTTTTCACTAATTGCATTTTGTTCATGAAATGATGATTTGAAAAAAGTATTTCATAAGAGACTACTATATAGCAAAAAAAAATAATATCTTGTCTTCTTTAATGATTGTAATTTTGCAACATTTGAACTCTCAAGTCTCTCTTGCCTATACAATATTGTTATTTTTTAAAAAAAACTTTTGCTCATATTATAAAAGTTTTATAAAAGTTTGTCTTTCAAATTCGCATGGACAACATCAAAAAAACAGCAACAGCTTCTCGAATGTTATTTACAATAGCAAAAAAAAAGTTTGTTTCAAGAGTTTTTATACATTGCATTAATATCAAGTAGATTTGTTATAGTTGTAGACTTTTTTCCTAGAGTATCAAGAGGTTTGTATATTACATTTACTGTATCATAACTTTATTTTCATATTCGAAAAGAAGGAACAAGATGACGAGGAAAAGAAGAGGGATATAATATGTACAGAGAAAAAGAAATGTTGTTGTCGTCGTTGAATGTATATTAACTTTCAGACGAAGGAAGAAAAAGTTTATGTTATATATTTTTCGTCTCTCATCTCTCTTTCACTTTTTGTTAGATATTCCAAGCGTGGATGAAGGCTCTGTTGGTGAGATTTCAATTCAGGTTGATCTCTTTACTCATCCTGGTACTGCTGAGCATAAGGTCACAACTAAAGGTAAAGAAATAGCTATTTTACAATTTTACTTTTACGAAATGAACAAACTTTTTTGACACTCCGTTTTTCCTCTCACTGCACAATATTGTGTATACGAGAGAGAGATGTAACTAACATGACTATTTTATATGAGTGTCATCATCATGTGTCGCAGTAGAAAAAATTTTAGTCTAATAACGCTATGAAGAAGAAGAAGAAGTCTCTGAACTTTGGTTCCAAGTTCAAGCCATAAAAACGCAAAAGCTACTAACAATTTTCCATAATATTTACAATAAAAGCAACACCTTTGATTATTATGAGTTTTGAAACACACTGACATTAGTTTTGAAGGTTACGACATGTTTCCGAGAAAAACTTTAGCTTTTTCCTCAAAGTTTTCTCAAGTCTTGACTTCCACTCCATATGCTGTTAGTAGTATTTCATAATAACACGTGAAAGAAACACGAACTGAGCAAAAGTCAAACTTTTCCCAAATTTGTGTCTCTTGTCGTCTTGTCCTCCTGTTGCAATGTAACTATAATGTTGAGTTTTTTACTAACTTGAAATTGGAAGGATTCATTCTCAGAATATTAATTTGAGGTAGAAGAGAATAACAGTTATTTAGTTTTAGCTAATGTGATGTATAAAAACAAAACTCAAGAGAACAGAGTAATAAGGTACACAAATTTAGAAGAAATGAAGTCTAACAAGTAAAAATTCTTGATTAAAATGACTAGTTTTCCCTTGCATCCCGTTTAGTTTACTTGGAAGTGTCAAATGACAAGCAATGTACATACGACCATCAATCACTTTTAAAGGAGTGACAAAATAACGAGTATTCCTACATTGTTGAGGATGTGTAGTTTTCTTCATTATTGTTGACCTTATCAGGTGTTAAAAATCTTGATTTCATAACAAGACTGAAAAAAGTAAGTAGGTGTAAGTCTAACTGACGACACTATATAATGACATTAGAAAGAGAGAGAAATCAATTATCAATTTTTATGAATTAGTACACTGAGAGCTGCAATCGAATGAACTTAGTGAAATTGAGAGTCTTGAAAAAAATCTTAATGAAGAAACTTTGTATGCATCAGTTCACTTTACTAAATACTTGTCAGACTTGATCATTTCTTCCTAATGTAGATTACATATTAGTCATTAACCCTTTCTCAACTTGTGCTCATCAAAGAGGAGAGAATGGTAGATAGGTCATTACACATGAGGAAAATTAAATTTTATTTCCCTTGATTTCCTCACACCATTGAATGATAATGAAAACTTAGTAATGAGCTAAGCATTAAGATTCCAATGAACTTGAGAAGATTGTGATTGAAATCAATTATTTTTCCTACACTGATAAAGAAGTAAAAAAATCGGCTTTTTTCTCTACTAGAGATAATGACAAACCTTGAGGTACAATAAAATTCTGGAGTATGTAGTATATATGAATGAAGTAATGTTTAGGCTTGAGGGTAATGAAATTAAAGTCCAAGTGGTATTTTATGCAATGAGCTCTTATGCAAAACAGGATATGCAACTTATTTGGCTTTTTGGACTAGAGACGAGATTTCTTCTTCTTCTACATATGACACATGGTGACCAAGTTGTGAATGGTAGATTTTTCTCATATATAATACTGATGTCTTGTTTTTTTTTACCATAAAAAAGTGGTTGCGGCTAATGAAATAAAGTGGCCTGTGACGAGTGGCGTATTCCGTCCCTTCGTTGAAGTCAATTTAGTTGGACCTCATCTAAGTGATAAGAAACGAAAGCAAGCAACAAAATCAAAATCTGGAACATGGTCGCCCAAATACAACGAAACATTCCACTTGTAAGTTTTTGATAATTAACCACCTGATTTTATCTATGCCAGTTTATTGTTAACTCCTATGTATACATTCACGCTCCATTGAAAGTGTATTGAGAACAGTTGAATAGGATCGAAATCTTTACATTGAGAAAATAAAAGGCACTCAAGAATTAATGAGCTACCACATAGTAGTCAGATAGGGAAATATCTATAACATCGGGTATACATATCTAGAAGAAATAAATTTATGAGAGACCTTGAGAAATCCACATCTGTGGTAAATAAACAACTAAAACAAAACAGCTTTTACTTTTACTTCTATTTTTACATGTTGGAATGAAACTGTTTTTAATCCTACTACCAGTATAGTAAGTAGAGAGAAGATAGTTTTTTGATCTGATCACAACAAGTGATAAAAACTTCTCTTTTAGTACTTACTATACCTTAGCTCTTCTTTTACTAACTTGGACAATCAACATAGAAATCTTTAACATCTGAAACATTTCATGATTTTAAGACCCAATTCTTCTGCGGCTCAAATGCCATTTGAAAGTCGTTCTGTGTCAACTTATTACATAGGCCACCCAAAAACTTTACTCGTTGGTGGCTAGTTGACAAAGCTAAGCTAGCTACTTTAAATTTTTTCAATTCTTATTTTAATGCCGACTTTTATTCCCCTTTCTACATAATATTGTTAAACTCAAAGTCAGAGAGAAGCAGATGACATTTTTTACGATTTCATGACCGCATGACATTATTTTAAATTGAAATAAAAACAGGGTGGTAAAATCATTTAGATTGGCTTCCGTTCGTTTTCATCTTTAACGAGGTTACAAACAAAACTTGATTTAATAATGGTGTCAAAGTCAAAATTATATAGTCAATTTCAATGGTGGCTGATCTGACGCTGATGAAATGAGAATGAATTGTATATTTGCACTACACGTCATATGCAGACGTAGACATATATGTAGTAGAGTAGAAGTAGTGAAAGCCAAAATATTCAATGGAGCTTGAATGAATTCCAAATGATAGGATTATTGAGCAAATTCCATTAGTTTGACGTGAGGGTATCATTTAAAGGAAATATGAATTGCCATTAATGCTTTTAGCACTTCCAAAGTCTATTATTATATGTTCCTCTTGTGAAAGAATTGTTTTGTTGTGTTCTCTCTACTATATATAATACATTATAAAATGAGATGAGATGAATAGAGGAGACGATGCTGGTTTTGTGTTAAAAATCTTTTACATAGAATGTCAGAACACAACTGGTTGTCGTCGTTTAGATTTAGATATGAGAGAGAGGAGTCAGTAGTACAAGTATTACGAGATTTTCAAAATGAGGATTAAAGTCGACAACTCTTTTTGGTAGGTAGAGTTTAGAATATATAGAGTTTGTGTTTAGACTAACTTGACTGAAGTAGAGTGATTGATCAATCAATTAATTTAATTATAATGGTGAAGTTGATGGATGATAGTTCATAGCTTTGATGTCTTCACTAATATTACACTTTTGACTTTGACTCCCTAGTAAGTTTTTAGTAGTACTAAAGAGAGACACTTTTGAAACTAGTATATAACATCTACATATTTTATAAAAGTAAAAAAAGACATCGAAAATGTGTCACATATAACTATCATGTCGAAGAACTTAACGAAAGAAACTGCAGTAGCATTTTATAGAGATGATATCTTTATATAGAGAAATCTTCTCGTGAACAAGGTTTTATAAGCTTTGAAGATGAAAAGAAAAAGTATGTTAATAATTTATAATTTCTTGTATAAATTTTCAGTATGGTCGGCAATGAAGAGCCTTTGGACTGTTATGAGTTGCACATTTGCGTCAAGGATTATTTGCTTTGCTCGTGAGGACAGACTTGTTGGAGTGGCTGTCATGCAGCTACGAGATATTATTGAACAGGTAAATAAATAAAATCTCAAGCTACTTTTTTGCTTGCTGACATTTCTTTTTTGCTTATTGATTGTTATTATTGAAACTCATCTACATGTTTAAATTGCTACTTGTCAAAACGATCTACGATTTAAATTTTCTAAAGAATTGAATTTTCAGTGTGTAGTCTCAATAATAAATCCTGTTTGAAGCTACATTGAAACATTTAGCTTTTAAAAATCCACTGGCGAATTTATACAAACTGGTTGTAAATTATTGTTATTATTTATCAATCTTCAATTCAATGACTTTTAGCGTATATATACAAATCAATATAGTTTCTCTTATTGTTTAGCATCTTTGGCTTGAAAATTGCTCATCTGTCACAAGGAGCATTGTCAACTGTCAAGTGAGCATCTTGCGAAGCTTCTTTTTTATTCTAGTTAGCTCAGGTGTAGTTGTACACAAGTATGTGGACAGAAAAACAAGACTTGATTGCTTGTATAATGAGCAAAGAGATATATAGGTTTCAAAAAACAGCCGAGCCTTAACTTTATATTTCTTCCTTTAAATTTAATATATTCTATGTTGGTATAAACAGTAGGGGAAAATTACAAGTGAATGAATTAATTGAGTTGCAACTTCTGTCACTGTGCTTATAATTCTGAGAGTAAGAGAGACAACGACAAGTCTTTGGTTGCACATGCTGCTCCTGTTATCAAGTAATCAAAAGCTAAAGGATAGAACATAGTTAGTGAATGAATTAATAAGAAGGTAGAGTTTGACTTTGAAATAACTCTTCGTTCATTTGAATTCAACTTTCTTCTTCTAGTTTAGCATTCAATGAGCTGAGAAGAATCTTGAGACTTGTAATATACATACGAAACAAAGTTTGTCAGCTAACTTGAGGTAACTGATAGGCTTGAGAATTAATGCTTACAACAGCCCGCATATAAACTAAATGACAGTGGCTACATAATATAAGTATCCGCAAGAGACTTAAACAACTGACCATTCAAGCTTTCAAGGAATCTTGTAGTTTAGTCTCTTGCTGATCTCCTTGACTTGTTTAATGTTTAGACGAGAAGAAGAGATAGAGAACTACATGTTCACTGCATATTAACAGTTGTCTTTGAAATGCTTTTCATGCTAAACATTAACTACAATGTCGAAATTTTTTTAGACTCTTTACTCACACACATGATTAAATTCTCCATTAGAGTCTCAGAAGAAGAATCTTGTTCCGTGGCTAAAACTCATTTGGGTGACGTTTTTTTAACATGGAATAATGTTAAATCTACTAATGAGCTCGGGAAAACAACGGTTAGGTTTTAGTCTAATCTCAACTCTCAAGTTTTGTACAAAAAATATGTTAGTTAGCTGGACCATTGCAAAATAATGAAATAAAATCAATCTTTATTCCGTTATCGATTTTATCTAGGCCAAGGAGAAATCAATTAGTTGATAGTTGCAAGAATGTTTGTGGGAATTTCTGGGACTTTGTTTTCTAGTCTTATATGTACACTTGACATATTGCCCATTAGCAGCAAACTAAAAATAATATACACATTTCCTTAAAAGGCTATTTTGTTACGTATTCATCCGGCGTGAGCAATTAATTGAAATTTATGTGAGCCCTGAAAAAGAAACAGAAGAGTTGTGGTCAAGTTTTTTTGGGTTTTAGTTTTAGTACTATAGTTAGAAAGTAAAAAAAATCACGTTCCAAGTTTTTTCTTACAAGTGCCAACTGCTTTGGTCAATAATAACCTAGAAATATTAGTTGAGAGTTTAAGTGAGTGTTTCTAGCAATATGTTATATCACGGACTGTTGGTTAGAGAGAAAGAAAAAGTTATAGTTTATTGTTTTCATTGTTGTAGACGGAGGTTATAGTACATAAATGAAGCCAAAAAGTACTTGACAGTTTCCATAATATCTTTTTTTTTGTGACTCTGCTAAACCAAAAGAAATAAGCAGAGCAAGACGACAAGAGCAAGTTACAAAAATGTAGATTCTTTTACATTATGCTTTAAGTTTAGTTAGCTTTAAGGACCATTGAGTTTTATTTCATTTTTTCATTTCTCTATCCACACACTCTGCTTTTTTCTTGGAAGAGAGAAAAAAACATTTTCCATCCCATTTTATGAGTTGTGTTAACTTCATATTGAGGTTAACTAAGTGCATCTCTGAATATACTACGTCATTATTTTCTTCTCTATAGAGTGAAGACAAGCCAGCAGTTGGCATGAAAAAATATATTTGTTAAGTTTCATCATGAGTTTATTACCATTGCATTATTATACTGATGCGTTTTGGCTTCGTGTTCTCTCTGCAAAGTCATTTTTTCTGAAGAGAAATATTAAGTTCAACTCCCTTTCTAGAATTAAATTACGATATTAAAGTCTGTCGGTGGTCAGCAAGTAATTGAGCTACTGGAAATTCCTTAAGCAGCAGGAGTAGTCAGAACTAATAGGATATTAAATAGTAATTATTTTGGTACATTAGTCCATCATCACTTATTATTGCTACTTCATTCTTAATTTGTGATGGGCGTGGATAGATCAATTTTCAAAAATACTGACTACATAATGAGTTTTTCATTTTTCATTTTCATTTTTTTCTCTCTACATTTTATGACGAAAGAAAAAACGTAACATCATAATAGCTTGAGTCATATTTTTGTGTAAGAAAATAAGAGTTATGAAACACAGATGGTCATCATCATATAGAAAAATGAAAAATGAAGGCAACATTGAGACTCTGTACTCATAAATGTTTATTTAATGACATGTATTTACTCTGCGATTCTAAATTGCTGTACTCTTGTGAACTAAAAAAACTTGGAAGAGAAGAAGAAAAAGCAAATTACGAGTGCATAAATTCTAATATTCTACATACTATGACCTTAGAATTACTTATAAGCTTTTGTATATCCCTAATAACCAACAATCATGCAACTCTTAATTTCCTTCTATGTGCTTTCTTGCTGTGTTCATTGTCTCATGTGTGTGTGTGTATGTTTATACACTAGACATTTTTATGCGGACTGAGATGACTTATTTATATTTTTCACTCCAGGGCTCTTGTGCATGCTGGTTGTCTTTGGGTAAGAGGATCCAAATGGATGAAACTGGTTGGACAATCCTCAGAATTCTTGCTCAAAGGTAAATTCTTCATTCTTCACTTTTAAAGAGAACCATGTGAAAAACTCTGGTATAAAAATACTAATTATAAATTAATATTTGTTTTTCCTTTTTTTGCCTTGTGTACACAGAAATAATGATGAAATGGCCAAGGATTTCGTCAAATTAAAATCTGATGTACGACCTGACGAACAGCAAATTCAAGCTCAACAATAATAAGTAAAAACTAATGGCCGAGAGCCCGCATCAAAAATTCTCAAGTGTGATTCCTCTCTTTATGTGATATTATGATGGGAGCAGTCAAGAAAAAGCCATGCTAACTCAATTTTCAAGTCAAACATCAAGCCTCTAATTTTCTCAACAGCATTAAAAATGTTTACAAAAAATATTTCACACACTCTACTACTTACTATATACCTTTTTCATCATAATTGTGTATACATAATATAATCTAACCAAACCACCAACTCAATTCAACTACATATATATATACTCACATCACAAATCATATGAAGTAACAAGAATGAATGAGTAATTCTAGTTTTATATTATAATAATGAAGACATCATCATCATCATAAGCCAAGGAGTGAAGGAGAAAAATCTCCACCTTCAATGAAAAGCTGTAGCCAACCACAGGCAAAGTTGAATTGTTGAAGCTACAGGAAACAAGGTAAGAAAAAGCTTTAAAAACCATATGCCTTTTTATGTATTGTTGAAAGAGTTTTCTATTCTGCACTTCTTTGAGTCATCTAATCATAAAATTGGCTAAGTGACCACATTTTGCATTACTCTTATTAGTCATATGTCGCCTTTTTATATAAGTAACAAAAAGCAAAATTATTGTTGTTACCTGCAGCGTAATTTTAGGTAGTAGGCGGTTAAAGAAATGTTTCTAACAATATGTAACGTGCTGGAATAACACCTTCCATTATTTTTCTTTCATAACGAGCTAGATGAAGATATCTTTTTCTCAAACCAATTTAGAGTCTCTCTCTCTCCAAAAAACATCCACCTACAAAGTATAAAAGGGTTCTTATACAATACTCTATACTCTTTCTTGTCATGAACATCTCAATCATCATTTCATGTACCTTGTATAAAATGGGGTTCTAACTTATTATTACCCTTTGCACAAAACAAGAGAAAAAGATGAGTGTAATTTTGGAGAGTGTAAGGGCTTATTGGATAATAACCATGTGTAATGAAGGGCTAGCACGATCTTCTTCTTCCTTTGCTTTTATACATATATAACTACAGATAAGACGGCAAAGAAAAATAATTAAAAACTATAAATTCTTTTCCATTTTGTCTTGTACATAACATTGTTGTCTCAATTTTAGGTATTTGATTTCTAATTGTAGACTTGAAAGCATAAGTTTCCAAGTATTACAAATGTGCAACATGATGATTTGTCATAAAAGTTTTTGTGACTTGAAGATTAAATTATTAGTTTCTTTTCCATATAAGAGATATGACAAGCCAGGAATCTTTCACTTTTTTATGTTGAGACAAGTCAGTACATACCGACCAATAATTCTCACATTTTTTTCTATGTGAAATACCTGAGCAGTCAAATTAGCATTTTTTACATGCAAACTCGTGTACAGTATATAAGTCTATTCTACTTTTTCTCTAGCTTACTCATACTTCACCTTTCAACAGGCAAATATTATATTCTCCATAGATTAAAGTACGCAAAATAAATGAAGATTTATGAATGTGACAAAAATTACTCAACGAATAAATCATCATGTCTTTCTTTCTCGCAAGAACTCTAGAAAACCATATACACCGACCGACCAGACTTAAGATACTTAGCACAGGTTTTTTTAGGACAAAAAAGTCAAGTCAAGAGTTATAGAATGAAGTAAATTCTCTCTCCCAGGGCTTTTATAGCATGTAAAATTCTTGTCAACGTCAACTTGTAAATCCATTCACTACATATTTTTCTTTTTTCTTTCTGGCACCGTGAGGAGCGTGTTCAACTCTTCATCTTTTTCTACACATAATCTCATTTCTCAAATCTTGATGCTGTTTATTCGTGTAGGAAGAGATAGGGAAAGAAATTTCATTTTTTCCGGTTCATGAGAGGCTGTGACACTAACTGAGATAAAGCTTAATATTAAAGCAAGATTTTTAAGATTTAGGTAGGTAGAAAAGTCTTATTGTTAACGCATAGTTAGATATCATACCCAATTCATATACTTCTTGGCTTCTGATTAGTTCTGAAGGAAATAGATTAGACAGCACGTAGTAAAAGTTGAACGTCAACTTGCATCTTGTCTTGCACCTCCTGAAGTGTTAATAAGCTTCTCATACATAATACGTCTTTTAAAGTGTTGTATGATGTATTATTACTCAGGAATTTCATCTACAATGCCTACCTAACTTTTTGTTTTGTTTTCTATACAGAGATGCTCTATGACAGGGAAGGAAGGAATTAAAGCTAACAAATATAATCCAGACTTGTGAAGCGAAGAAGATTGAAGAAAGTCGACAAGATGGAAAGAAAACCGACAGAGCGTCTCAAAAAAAGTCAGCGGGTAATTCTTCACACCTTGATTAGTTTCATAAAGTTGAAAGAGAAGGAATTTCTCATTTCTCAAACTTAGGAACTTGACATGAAGGAAGTGTGCGTTGCTTCCAAGTCAAAAAAACTGACTTGTTTCGACTTTTCAAAAAGCAGCGTATATTCACCTTTCTATGGTTCACCCTGATTAAAGACAACAAAAAAATACTAAACAACATGCATGTATATCCACCTCTCTTATTAAGAGAGTATGTGAGATAAATAGGTGTAAGATATTCATCATCATCATAAAGAGACTCTTCTATGAGTTGATTAATTACACTAAATGAAGTCCATATACTAAAATACAATTACTGCTATTTACAATTTATGTCCCATGGCCTACTACTGTTCATAGATTGATAATATTATATATTGTAGAGAACTCTAGCTCTATATAATTCTGTAGAGTTGACATATTTCAAAAATTTCCAATGGCATAAAGCTAGNTACAATTTTTGTAAATACTACAGCCACCGATGATAAAAGTAGTGAAATTAGTGTTAGAACTTATAATAGAAATATTAATGACATTGTATATATAAATTCAATCTTGTCATTTTAGCTGAGTAAAAAATGTAGCTAATTTAGTTGTAAGTTGTAAATATATTAGATGAGCGAGAGACTATTCAAAAAAAACAATATAAATATTAAAAATACACTTACGTCAAAAAAGAAGAAGAAGAAGCAAGTTTATTAATTTTTGTATTAATTACAAAGTTAATTATAGTTTATAGAATTCTTAGTGTGAGGAACAATATTATTGAATATGCTGGTCAGAAGTCAGGTATATATAAAATACAGAGAAAAAATATATTAGACATTCCATTGAGTAGAGAGTAGTTAGAAATATAAAAAAAATTAAAATTTTAACAATAAGTAGGAAATTAGTTTTTAAGACTTAAAAAAATTCTATAGGCAAAAAAAGTTTGCAACATTTCTCTCTGCAACAAACGCTAAAATGCCTACATAGTGCAAAGTAAATGACATAAAAAAACATATAATAAACGTTTCTCGATAAATAATCTATACTATCATAATTATACACGTATTTATTGTAGGTTGTAGTTTGAACTATAAGTAATAAGTGGGACATATCTACAGAAGAAAAAAAATCACTCGTGTTGTCTCTAATTTTTATTACATTTCATGTGCGAGAAACGTATCTAGAGTAAGAATTACAATTTGAGATGAGAGAGATATTCAAAGAAGAGAGAAAGCACAAAAAAACTATACAAAAAATGATTATTACATATATATTGAACTGACCTACATTTAATATGTACTATATACTATTAATCTATATATATATAAATGCATTTTGGACTGTGCGTATATATAATACATATAATTACATATGACTTAATTTCTAAGTGATTTTCCTACCTTAATAATTTTTCTGAAACATTCTAAACAACAATATACAGACTAATTAATTTTTTCTTACACATGAAATATAAATAATGCAAAAACCCGAAAGTATGTTTATGTGTTCGTCTTTTTATGAAAACTATTTAAAAAATGAACGTGTTTTTTTAAATTATATTACATTCTATATATATATATACTAAAACAGCTGCCGACCTTTGCCTAAAAAACTTATTATATTTAAAACAAAAAAATGGTTATTACAGACACTGTACATAATCTTACATAATAAATATATTTCACATAACTATACATATATAAAAAACTTTTACGATTTCCAACCAATAATTACTCCACTTATATCATCAATGATAAGTTCAATTTTTTAGATACGTTTAGAATCTAATAAGAAACTATATAAAATTAATATTAAACTAAAATAAGTATAAGGGAAGAAGAAACTAATGAAAAATACACTTTACAACAATCCTTGCCATTTTGTCGTACTTTGGCATTTTCTAGCTGTTTTTTGCTGAATATATTAAAATAAGTTTGTTACAATATACTTGTCGTTTTTACAAGCAATGGTGCAATGATGCAAAAAAAACAAATTTTTATCAATATAAACGTAATGGTGTTGTGTCAGCTAGAGGTGTCTCATTAAAAAAATATTATGGTGCTATAATATCTTAGAAATACGAACCCCATATATATACGAGAGTTAAGAAAAAGTTTATAAAAGACGACCTATACATTAGTTCAATATATTTGTTTAGTGTTCACTTCACACTTGCATAATTCTGTTTGCAATAACTTTCTTACTAAGCTAGATCCATTTGTTCAATTTCTTGTTGCAATCACACTTAAATAACTTACCTGAGATGAAAAGTTGTTGACAAAATGAAACTGCAATATATCATGTTTTGCATTTGATCGCACATAACATACAATATAAAAAATATCTCTAAATACACGAATGTTGTTCTGATAAGTAGAAAGGCAGGGTGACAGTAGTAGGAGAAATAAATATGTTAATATTTTGTTCAATTTGGAAAAGGCTTTTTGCTACTGTCAACAATTGTATACTGCAAATGAAACGAAATACGTATATAATAACAAATTATCACTATCACTAGTAGTTTGTTAGTAATTAGTAGTCAAACTATATATATATGGAAAACCTTAACTAATTTATTGACCAAAAATTAACATTTTGTACATTATAGAGTATATAGTATCCCGTATGAAAACTAGAGTTTAAATGCCAAAATGCAATCATTTATCAAAAAATCCAGGTTGGTTCAGTTTTTGTACATAGCAGAGATTCATGTTCATGAACAAATCCCACATCAGTCAAACAATCAATTTTCAATCATATTCTCTTGCTATACTAAAAATATATTTAATACGTTCTCTCTCTCCACTTTAAATTTTACACATATCTACAACATTATTACTATGAAACTAAAACTGACTCGTCAAATACAACATGTGTTATATTTTCAATTTTGTAAAATCGATCGATGTCATTTTGTAAATTTAGCTATACAACACATGAATATTGCAAACACTTAATTTAATTATATACCAATATAAACCTTTTACCTATTCAACACAAATTTTCTCTCTCACAGAATTGTTGCAAACTGCAATGTTGAAATCATAATCATATTATTATTATTGTTGTTATTAAAATTATATATATATTATATATATTGTACCTTCATTTGACACCTAGTGTACCTTTTGACTGTAAAAAAGCTATAATAGCCTCTCATAAGGTTATTTTACAAGTACTCTTCTTCAACAAAATAAATGATAATGTTATGTACTGTCATAATGTCATTCAATGCTAATATGTCTACTTGAAAAAGAAAAATGGGTTGTACAATATACTACACTAAACTGTTTATCTGTTAACATAACACTGTATATATATAAAACAAATATATAGTACTGTTTACATCATTTATTCTAGTTGTAATTTCAGAAATATATAAATATATATTATATTATATGCAATCAAATACATCTTTGAATATAAGCTAAAACTACTAACATATATATAAAAATAATATATCGTGCTAAAATCGATGAATAAATCGAACGGAGATTTTTATTGTAGAATTTTTTCTGTGTTTTAGATGACGTACATTTATTTATATAGCATTTTTGGCATTTCATATTACCTGAAATTTTTAAGAAGCTCCATTTAATTATCTTGAAGGTTATCTCATTTTTTAAATTTATCTGGGTCTCAATATTATTAGCATCAGAGAAAGCAAGCAAAATATGTCTAATAAAATACGCATGAATAACTTCATTCCAGTTAGAACTTCACAGGTAAATATTTGCAAAATAATTTTCCATGACTGTTACTCAAACACATGGATAACTAACACTCCATCAACAGCAGCTGCTACAAGGTAAATCATCAACACTTTCTGAGAAAGGAAACAAAATTATGTTATGAGCAAAACGGAGCAAAAGACTAGAAAACTTTATTCCCTAATTACATACCGGCACCACTATCTTTAAAAGTGTTTATACGCTCAATGCCTCCAGCTGACAGTGAGCTGTCATGAGTATGATCATCTAATCATTCCAATGACTTGACTTGCCATCATGACACGACACAGTGGAAATACAACAGATGAGCCAATTGCAATTTCTTCACATGTAGCAAATAACAAAAATCTCAATAGAACAGTAGCATTGTATTGAAGTTGCGTGAAAAGATCCTATGAATTTGCAAGTCAAAAAAATCATACAATGCAATTGTAGACAGATGAATTAATTTATTAATAAGGTGAAATGATTCTCACAAGTTGTAGTGCAAGTGTTGATACACACTAAAGAATTTAAAGTTTTGTTGTCACGAAATAATCATGTACACATAGAAATTTGATAATGCAATATCAGTTATAAATTCTTCTCTGTCATAATTCATATCATCCTTTTCTTTTACCGGTTTGAATTACTCGCCTCCTCAATAGATTAAGTAGTCAAAAGTTTTAGCATTTGATGTTGATCTGCAACTGATTATGAGCACAATGACGTTATAATAAAGACATTTCCTTCAATATGTAAGGAAAACATATTTCGACATCCAGTGGCTCCTAACAAGTTTTTGTACCTTTAAAATACATGTATATAGTCAGGCAAAGAAAACCAGCATGTGTTTTGAGAGGTCTTGTGTCTTTTTAAATTCGATTTATTTTATATTTGATATCGAATATTGATACATCATAGACTATATATCATATATAATCTATCGACAAAATCTTCTGTTGTATTTTGCCTTCAAGAACTTTTGAGATTGGATGAATATATATAAAGGTAGCGGTAACATGATGGTGTTAATCGCAATTCAATACACTGCATTTGTGGTTGGCATAGTCTGTATATATATATACAGGCAAGGAGGACAATCTTTACATCTCTCAACTGTTGACTCGATATACTCTGAAAAAGACAATAAATTTTCTTCATATTTTACTCTTATGTGTACATCCCAACTTTTTAGCTTGAAGCGACGTGCGAAAATTTTACCATCATATTTTACTTTAATGTATTGCAACAACTTTATTAAAAAGGTAAGAGTCTTTTCAGCATTGGTGCGGTTACTCTTGAGAGTTTTCTATGTGTATGCAATTTTTCAACTGGAATTATTAAATGAGAACGCAACAATATAAAAGGGGCTTGTTACATATTACTCACGTTGAGAAGAAAAAAAATCTTGTGCAAAATGATTGAGTTACATAGAAGGAGGATCTCTCTGCGTCTTACTGCAATATGTTATAAGAAGTTTTTGTTCCTTTCAACTTTGCTACATAATTGGTTCATTCTTTTGATTTTTTTTCTGCCAACCATTTTTTCCAATGCGGCTTGTTTTGTTCCTTTTTGCTACTGAAAGAATAATTTGCATGAAGGTTATCGTCATCATTGCATGTTATGTATAGCTACAATTTACAAATGGAATGTATCTTTATTGTTGCTCAAAACATTCAAAAGCTTTATATAATAGTGTAGCAGTGTGAAAATCAGAGCTCGTGTAACATACGTAAAGCACATCATTATTACATAGCCACACGATTTGACTTTATATAAAAGTGAGGCGTAGAGAAACGAATGACTTGACTGATTGTTCAACAGGAGGAAAATTACGTTTTCTGGTTTTGATTGTGTTTGAAAGA
>VCNE01000852.1:0-29261 GCA_009869805.1 Oncopodura yosiiana | reverse complement strand
TGTTTCTATGTTATATTCAGACTCTTCCATATCAGCTCGATTTTTTTGCCCATATTGAATTTTATCTTTTGCACAGCAAATTCTTCTTTCACCAGTTACTAAAATAAGTAGAAAAGTTTTTTTTAAGATACTTAAGTAAAGGCAGGTAGATTAATTATTTTATTTATACCATTTTGAGAACCATCATCAACTTCATTTTCTGTACAATTTGACTCTTTCTGTAAATCCAAATAAGTTTCAGCCAACTCTAAATTTCTGACTTGACCATCAACAAATAAAATGGGATGACATTGTTTCAATTGAACACATTGCCCAACTTCGTTATCTCCCGTACGGCACTCTACTGCAGCGGAATCCTCTACTATTTGAGGCTCGTCATAATTTCCATCACCCAATTCAGCTGCCATATAAAATTTTCAGTCGTTATATATATAAAATAACTGTAAAAATATTTATTGCAAATATTTTCTCTCACCTTCAATCACAATAGAATCCTTATTGGTATTCCATCTTTTTCCCAAAACACTACTTAATAATAGAACCAATACAATGGAAGAAACCGACACTGCCCGCATTTTGACTTTTGGAATCTCCGATGAGTATACTATGAGGTGTAAGTTAATACTAAAAACCAGCTAGAAGCAACAAAGAATTTCTCGTCTCTTGCTCATATATGATGATCATTTCTCTCTTATATGTCATGTCATTTTTATTGCTAGTCATCTCATCTCTCTCTCTCTCTGTTGCTTGCTGTACTTGTAGGAATGCTAAAGTAGTTATGCTAATGTGGTACAAATATATATTATAGGCAAAAGTCAGTAAGCTCACACACCCAACTTCTTCTTTAGTTGCCTGCTGGTGTGTACTAGTGTGTAGTAGAAGATGAAGTCTGGTAAATGCGGAAGGACAATATGGACAACTTGGACAACACTCGATTACATAAGGAGATGACTCGTAGGTGAACAACCTTTGGCATTGGTAATGAAATACACACTGTATGTGGCACTGCACACACATAATACCATTGTTATTAAACAGCTTCTCAAGTGAATATAAAGTGAAAGATCCTTTGATATGCACATCATATATAGATAAGATACAAAAATAAATGCAGTGTCTATATAAAAAAATTGTATTAGCATAAGAATTGAAAGTTCAACTATCTATAGATATTCAAATTCAATCAATCACTGAGCTTTAAAATTAATACATTATTGACACAGAATCCAATACGAAGGTATGTAGTATACAGTATTGGCTAATAAAATGTCGGAACATGGTTAATAACTAACGATATAACGTTGTATATATCTACGTGCAACAATTTGGACCCTGACATTATGATATTTGATCCACTTGTTGTGCAAGTCAATTTTTCTTCCACGTGCTTCTCAATAATGTATAAGATGCAGAAAGAAATCAAAACACCAAGAAATATCTTCATATTACAACAACAAACATATTTTGTGTATCTTATTCTCATAATAATAAAATGTAGCGACGACGAAGATTAGTTTTCATTTTTTTCACAAAGTTACGTACAGCAGTTATACACTTTTACTATATATGATGACGTATTTATTTCTCATATCATACTATATTATCATTCACAATCTGCTCTCTAGCACTATAACACCATTTGTTTTTTTTCTTATAACACTTTTCTATTTACTAGAGAGACAAACAGAGAAGGAGAACTGGACAAGCAATTTTCAAATACAATTATATATATATATAATATTCTATTTTTTTTAAAACATTTTTTGGAAATTGAGATTCAAGGCACAAGTAGCAATATGATGATACAATTCATATTCTTCTAATTAGTAAATGGCTGCATTACAACATATCGGACTCAACATCATCTGAACCACTTTTACTACTAGGTCCACCTTTAGTAATTCTTGCTGGCCTTTTAGTAGCTCCACTTTTAACATTATTATTTTGTTGTGATTTTTTTGAAGCTGCAGCAGCCTCTTGACTTTGTAATTTATAATTCATTGGGCCATAACTATATAAATTCCTATAGTCTGAGTCAGCATAGTCCAATTCTTCTGTTGTTGGCTGGTATGGCTAACAACAATTAACATAATGATTTATATATGAACATTTTACATGTACAATTATTTAAGTCTATATATATATTAAGATTAGTATATATTAACCTAGTGGACATTATATTATAAACCTATTATAGTATAAAACATTTGTGTCTTGTCTTCAGTATTTCTCTATTTTTATATATATAGCTCGTACTTTATTATGTGACTACGATAATTGTGTATTATATGAGTAACAATTAACCCATCGATTTTTTCTCATCACTAAAATACTAATTTCATTATTTATAATGTCTTCTGCTTTTATAGTTGTTGATATATTTACACTTTTAATACAAATTACAAGTTGCTTAATTAATAGTTTAGTATACATATATAGCCAATAAAACAGGACAGAAATTCCAAGTAATATTAATACAGCTTTAGTGATTTGTCTCAAAATAAACTCAGATTATATACACGCATTATTTAAAATAACAAATAAAAAATCTTTGGTATACACAACAATTTTAATTCTAAAGGGCAGTATCCCTCGTATGTCAGACATTAATTTCACTTCCTCGTATTAGTGGAAAGCCAGTAGCAGGATTAATTTGACTATTTGGTGTGGAATTAGTTTTTGACAAATGTTGTTTGTCAGAATGTCTTGCTGATGAAGCACTAGTGGGAATATTTGTTGTAAGACTATTGGAATTTCCACCAATAATAGCACTAGCTGGTAAGAATCCATTCCCAGCAATAAGAGGATGTTGAATTCCTCCATTAGCATGACCATTATTATGATGCCTTCCATTTTTCATTGAGTGTCCATGAACTAAATCAGCTGGTGACCACAATCGTCCAACACCTATTCCACTAGTAGTACCATGAAGTCTACCATTGCCATCAAGCAAAATGTCACCATTCATTCGACCATCCCTTTTTCGATTTAATGAGGAAAATATGAGATCAGATTGTTGGGCTGAAGGAAAAGTACGATGAGTTGTGGCATATTGTTGTGAGTGACTATTATTCCCACCACCATTGCTACCAATTACTCCATGTGGAAGTAAGTGATGTTGATTAAGGAGTAATGTTGGATGTTGTTGATGATGAGAAGGAGGTTGTTGACTATGATGATTTTGACTTGATAATGTATTGTGATACTGAAGGGACAAGGGAGTGAGTAAGGTCTATTTACACAGCACAACAGCGTCAATATGTACAAAAATTCACACAAAAAATTTATCATATTAGTTTATATTCACACGAGTGAGTTTTAAAAGTGTAGTATTATATATAGTATATAGTGTTAGTTTTTTAAAATGTGTAAAAAAACGTGCAAATAGTCGAAAGATATATATAAAAAATATAGAAAAATGGTCCAGGAAAAAAGGAAATATGTTAGTAATTTCGTTTATATACAGTTTATATATACAGATTTGAAAAGGAAGATTTCATAGTAGTGACAGACGAGAGTACCAAGAAGAATAGAGATGAAATACAATTTCACACCTCATGTAAAGGAGTCTTTTTGGTGAAAGGTATATTTTGATATACATGTTTACTACTACTTCTTGTTTTATTCATAGTTTGTGTTCTTGGAGCAGCAAGAGGTAGTAAAAGTTGATTGGAAGGCTCGTCATCACCATTACTATTAATATTATTTGTCAAACTAACATCTTCATCAGTCGTACTAGCAGCAAGGTTGTTATTACTATCATTGTTTGAACTAGTTGTAGTACTCACATCATCATCATCAGAGAGAAGTGGTGGTGGTGGAATTATCGTATCTCCAATTAGTGGTGGAGGTTGTTGATTTTGTTGTTTCTTCTTCTTACTATTGTTACTGATGAGCTCATTTGTTTTATTTGTACTAGATAATGATGATGGTTTACGGCTATTTGGTTTAGTATTTGGTACAGGAGGAGGTTTATTTCTTACAATCGGTGGTAGAGGAGCTAAGCCTTNTTACAATCGGTGGTAAAGGAGCTAAGCCTTTAGTTTTTACTAATGGTCCACCAACATTAGATTCATTTATTGAATTAAGAGGTTTCGAACAGAAAGATTTACTCGCTTTAACTCCAGGCTGCTGCTCTCCATTAGAAGGACTATTTCTATATTTATTTCTTACTGAGCGAAATAAAAGGCGAGATGCTTCTGGCAGCCGTCGTCGAAAAGATGGACGGTTATTAGAGGAAGTTGTTGATTCACTTAAAGAAGGAATTCTTTGTGGGCGAACTGTTGCCAACTTGACTGTAGTTGTTGAAGAGGAAGAGTTTGTAGCCAAATTAGTGACAGTGTCATATTTTTGTAATTTTGAAAATGAGTCAGTAGAAGATTTGTGGTTAATGGGAGTAGACGTTTTAGGACTGTTGGCATCTTCTTCTTTTGACGGTTTGACAACATTAACTGGTTTTGTTAATGTGCCCGTAAGATTATTGTTAGTACTGACACATCCATTAGTATTAGTATTGGCTATTGTTGTAGAGTCTTCTATATCAATGATAGAATCATTATTGTTGGCAGCTTCAGCTTGCTCATTAGCATCATCTTGTTGAATGGCAGCAGCCCCTTTATCTTTTTGAGATCGTGTTGAGCCATAGCCTGATGAGCCGGAAGCACTCGGTGGTCTTTTATCATTTGTTTTAGTTTTAGGATTCTTTGGCTGTATGATGATGATTTTAGGGTAAATCAGGAAGTAATAATTCAAAAAAGCAAACACAAAAATTGGAAGACGACACACGAAAACAAAAACATGAAAACAAAAATAAATCAAAAAAAGTTTTTTTAGGATAAAACACAAAAAATGCATTAGTCTCAAAAAAAAAATAAATGTGCCCTAATGTAATATGTGATAAAATTGTGTATTATATCTAATGGTTTATGTATTTGTGACTAAATTTATAAGTTCTCATATACCTTAGATTGCGGAGATTGGAGACCGTGAAAAGGAAGATTTTCATAGAAAGCTTTACCTGCAGAGAAAATATATTTTATTATTTTAATTTTGAAATAAATAGTTTGATAAGTAAATTTAGACAAAACTGTTAGTAATACTAACCATCATCACTCAGGTCACCTTGTTTGCGATGAGCGGGACTTGGGATCTGTCATAATTAATAATGATATGCATGTTAGAAATATATTTTACATCTCAAACTAATAAAAGACTTAAAAGAATTTACAATATCTAGATCGAAAGGTATACTATAAATTAACAGACAGAATTAGAAGAAGTACAATATATAATAAGGAAAAACATTACAATATAAAGTGCATTTTAATAATCAATCATGAAAACATGCAGAGAAGCAACTTTGAGAAGCAATCATCACAACAATACAAAATACCTCCTTTAGTAGGCTTCTTCCTCTTGCGACTGGCAGTTCCTCCGGTACTCAACGTCATAGTTGTTGTTGCTCCTTCTGAGATTTCATGCAATTCATGACAATAAACAACACCAAAAAACATAAATAAAAACAATCGTAAGCAAGTAAAAAAACATGCAAAACATAACACAAAATTAACGTGGAAAAATATTAGTAATCTTATCTGCTGCATTTTTCATTTCCTCCTTACTAAAATGCCGTTTCGTCTCTTAATTTATCACTTAAAAGTGCAAAGGTCAATCGACGCTCGTTTTAAAAAAAATATATAGCGATAACCTCATATTATAAGAACTTCCTTTGCAGATATTCTAATTATCACTTTTAGCCTACTAAATAGCTATTGCAACAGGAAACATTTAAAAGTTCATTCATTGCTATCATTTCTCGACGACATATGACTCATAGGACTAATCTGACCAATGGGTTTGTTATCACTCTTATTATTAAGAGAACTAGCTGTTGTTGTAATTTGAGCTGTACCTGCTACAACAGAGCCACTTTTATTTCCATTTGGACTAGTGACTATAGAAGGTAGAGTTGAAGTCGAATGTTTAGTTCCATAACTAAATCCATTTATAGGTCTCACACTTTTTCCTAAACTTTGTAGTGTAGCAGTATAAAGATGAACTCCAGGTTTAATAGGCCATTTTGGTTGAAGAGGAACTGGATTATTATTATTTGTTGTTGTCGTACTATTATTATTAGGTGCCGAAATAGGTGAAAGGCCATTTAAACCTTGAGACAGAGTTGTTGGCGTGCAAGTTCCATTTGTAATATTAGCAGTAGAATTATTAGGCGGACTTTGTGGACCACCTCCACCAGAAATTGATAAATCCTTTCCTTCAGGACTAATTAGCACAAGTGATGATAAGGCAAAAATGTGCAGAAAACAAAAAATAAAACAAAAAAAGAAGCTATAAAATCAAATCACATTTAAAGCATTTCATAACAAACATTCATATTGCGCAATAAAACACAGTGAAAAAATACATTCAGCGTGACATTTAACAATCAAAGCATTAGTGCAAATCGTGTAAGCATTTTTGTCAGTTACTATAATTTTGTTATTTAGTATTTTAATAGTCTACTGAATATAAATGCATGAATGAATGAATTTTTATATATATAGAGAGAGTAAATTTTTGTACTGCATGAGCATAATTTATATAATATGGCATGACATAATAAATGCATGTAAATCTTAATAAGTAAAAAAATATACAAGACTTTTTACAAGAGTATGCATCATTCCAAAGAATTTGTAATTAAAGTAAAAAGTTTTTTTTGAATAGAAGAAAAAGAAACTGAGAAAAAAATTAGTACTAAAAAAAGTATTTGTCTGTTGTTTTTTAGAGGCTCTTTAAACTTTTACCTGTAAAGTGGGTGTAGGAAGTGGAAGTGAAATTTGTAGATAATGATGGAGAATAAGTACTAATGTAAGCTCTCCCTTCCGGACTATATTTCAGTTGTTAGAGTCAGTCAGTAGTTTTCATAGAGAGTTTTTAGTAGTAGTGGTAAGTAGTAGTAAGTGATGTACATAGTTGTAGTGGGTAGTATTTGTGAAAGAATAAAGAGTATATAAGTAATTAAAGTTAGTAAGAGTTTTCAGTTTTTGAAGCATTTATTAGAACTAGAGAGATGTAGAGAAATATGCTGATTCTGTAACTAATGATGGTAACCTGCTAAAAGTGCTGCCAGTGCTTTTTGCCCTAATTACGAAAACTAGCAAGTTAATTATTCACTACGGTTCAAAGTGTAATTTGCATTATTGCTCATCAAAATTTTATTTTTAATGGCTTATAGTAGTATATAACTCTGTGGCTTTTTTGCCCAAACTAGATAATTAATTGCTGACACATATTTCTATGATAAAAGGATTCCCCGTCCTAAGTATAAAAAGTCAGGTCAAAAGTGGACATTTAAAATTAACCTCAGTAAAGTAGTATAGCAGTGTTTTTTTATATAGTGCAATATATCTCATAACAGACACAATATAAAGTTTTGTAAAAAATGGTATATAACATTTAATTTTTTTTAGTCTACTCTTGTCAGTTTATGGCTTGCGTGGCTTGTTAGCATTTAATGTGTGACACAACAACACTTTTGGAAAAGGATAGGAAACAACAATGAGGTAAAAGATTATTTGTAGTATACTAAATGAAAATGTTTAAATTTTTTTAGGGATAAGTTTATAATATGTACATAGAGATACAGATATAGAGTTACAGAGATAGAGACTAAAGAGAGCAAAGGAAAACTGAAAGTAAAAGTTTGATTATTATTTTAGAGTTTTTAATAGAATATAGAGGTATATTGTAGATATGTATATATAGCAAGGTAATTAATTTTGTGAGAGTGGTATGGTGTAAACAATTATGATACAGAAAGATATTAGAGGAGGATAAAATGCATTACTTACAAAACTTCCGGCCCGTACAAATTTACAATGAATCGTTCATAATCGTTTGGACTGCTTTGTCAAAATAGAGCATATAATATATATAGAAAAAATGAGAGAGAAAGTCAAAAAAGAAATATTAAAGGGACAGGGAATCCTCCTTTTTTCTCTACTGTACTAATTTTTAGCCATAACTAATTTTTAATGTAACTAATCTAAACAGGCGAGAGAAAGTAGTTAGTTATATTTACAACAGTTTTAAGTTTCCATTTGTCTAAAAGCTACCAAGTCACACTTTCTGTGTTTACTATACAGCGTAATGCGCTCATCCTGATTGAGTTATATCTCTAGCCGCAGTATTTTATATAACAGTTTTAATAAAATAATAAATATAAATCACAACACTTACTTTTGCCTTTCCTCCGGTCTTGAGTTATTGTCTGAGCACAAATTCATTACTGTTAGTCTTACTATTATTTTAGTAAGTAATTTTTTGGTAGTAGAAGTAGTAGTAGATTTAGCACAGAGTAATTGAAGTGAGAAGAGCCAACAGAAGAAACAGAAGAAGAAAACAATATGCAATAACACACAAAAAATAAATAAAATTTCAGGAATAAAAAATTGTAAAACTTCAAAATCTTTAAAAAAACAAAAAAGTTAACGTATAAAAATGCCAAACAATATTTGTTTCTAAAAAAAGCAATGATTTCTCTAAAAGACTATGATTGACAAATATATCGAGCTTTGGCAAGCTACAGGCAATTCAAAAAATATTTAAAAGGGTATAAACTAAAATATATCTAAAGCTCACAAAATGTATTTACGTGAGTTGATCACTACTTTTTACTTGCTAAAAAAGAACTGGTTTCTAGCTACATAGATTTCATGTCCTGCCTTCGTTTTTAATTTGCCATTCCTTGTGACACACACCCAAAGTCCAAAAATAAATTAATACCATCTGACATTTTCCCTTGACTCTTACTCTCTACTCTTGGATCTTTCTCCAAACTCGCAAAAAATCTATCTGCAAAATGTCATCCGTCTTCTCTCATGACATTAAGAACAAGATTCCATTTATAATACTCAGCAGTCAAGACTTCATGTCTGTCTCTCTCTCTACTAACAATTGATCAGCAAACTGAGATATGAGAAATGGGTCAGTTTCGTTGACTCAATATATTATACTATTATATTTTCACACACGACATTTTCTCTCTCTCTCTCTCTGAACATAGCTTATCAGCTTGTGACCAGAAGCTATGAAAAATGACGATGATCAAGTTGGTGCTGTCGTGTTTGAATGAGTGACGTGTAAATTAATTGGTGGCCGTGGACTCTTGTGAACTCGTGTGGGTATTTTTGATTCTATGACTCAAGGACAATATTAAATTTCTCTTCATACTCTACATAATACTGAAAATAGTTATCCTCGTTTAAGTCCCTTTGAATTTTTTCTATTTACTTCTTACAACTGTTCTTTCCCTATATATATCCTACGTTAACTGAATTACAAGTGACTTTAGCATCTCTCTTTCTTCAAACTATTTTCCATCTCTGCAAAAAAGGCTTACAGCATAGAAAAAATTCTCAATTCTATTCTCCTGAATTCCACGATAAATAGCTGTGGGGTCTCACCTTTCGCTACTTTAAATTGGGATCGCAAGAGAGAGAGAGAGATGAATGACATTTTTTCATCTGACTCTCTCAGCTTGATCCCAGGTACTCAATCTTGTCTCAAATGTACATAGCTGAAGAAAAAAAGTACATCACATTCATTCTGTAGTAAAGTCTGTTATATAAATGGACTTTAATATCAGGTAATGGCTTGGCGTAACGCAACGTAACGAAGGATAAAACGAAGACAAGACATGCTATATAATATAATATCATCTCGTCTTATCTCATTCTTTCTCTCTCTTTTCTCTTACTCTATCACATCACAACAGAAGAAGAGTTTTTTTACAAGTATTTTTCTACCATTATCTTTTCTCACATTATATTGTGTTATAATACTCTATGAAATTCTCTTTAGCTAGATGAATGTTGTCTAATGACAGAAATGTGGTGACATAACAGGGCAGTAAATGTGATGTGATGTCTAGAGAGAGAAAGTTAGAAGACTGACTGAGAGATAATAAGAAATGAAAGTCTATCTATGTCTATATATGTTATAAAGGTAGAAATAGAGAAGAAGAAAAAAAGCATAGGAGAAAACATATGAAGACACAATATACTCAATTCAATTTAATAGACATGATATATAGAGAGAAGAGCTTAGTACTTAGAACTAAGGCTAGAATATAAGAATAAAGCATATTGATTGAAAATGAAAAAATTCCTTACATTTTTCACTCATTCGTCTTCTTCGGCATACGAGAATGATGACAATGCAGGCAATGAGAAATAGAACGATTGCAATTCCCACAACGCCAGCTATTATGATGATTTTGTCATCTGATAACTTTCGAATCCAACTTCCTGCTGAAACGGAAGAGATAGAAGAAAACCAAAAAAGTTCGTTTAATTCGTAATTTCAGGACTATGTACATACATATACATATTATAAAAGTGTTTTATGTTACATATAATATTAATACTTCTACGATTCTTATTCTATACTACGCAATTTTCATCAAATGAAAACTCTGAAATGTGAATATTGATAAGGAGAAGCTTCAAAGCAAATGAGAAGCATAAGAAGTTGCTGGAGCAGTATAATTATTATAATGAGCAATCATCACAAGCAAAAGAAAGTTTATGTAGATAGTAAAGCAAGCTATATATCTTTGTGTTAAATCACTATATAGCTTTGATTGAAAAAAATCCATTTGATCGCTGAGGTGTGTTTTTAGCTATATAGAGAGAAAGTTAAGGTATTCTAAAATGGCATCAAGAGCGAAAAGAGCGACGTAAGCCTTTTTTCCTTTTGCTCTGTGATGTGAGAGTCATTAGTCAATCAAAGCAGAATCAAAATTGAAAAGAGAAGAAGAGGAATATATATAACATGCAGTGCATAATAGTGCTAATATGTAGAGAGAAAGGTAGAGTGAAAGTGAATGTTTTATATGTGATATATAAAAAGAGGGACGGTGAATTCATTATTTTTATGTCTAGTAAAAAAGAAGAGAGTGTATGAATGAATTTTTAGTTGATAACAGATATTATAAAGTAGTATATATATACCTTGCATTCTACTACTTTTTTCCATGGAGGCTGTTGGATTAGACAGAGAGAAAAAGCAATTGAAAAAAAGGAAAAAGATTGTCAGTGTATCACACAGATTATTACAATATGTACAGTAGTAAGAAGTATTTAAATTCGTTTGAAGAACAGTAATTTTGTTGTAGGTTCATAATTAGAGTTTTGTGCTTGAATTGAGAGTGCGGTGAGAATTTTCATGAAAAGGTGTAGTAAAAAAGTTAAGAAATTTATATTAAGATTTTTATATAAGACCAAACCACCACCACACACGAGACTATAGAATATATATAGAATTAGAATAAAAATTGTAAACACTATGTTCACTAAAAACTTTTAATCATTCTATTTTTTTATATATAATTGGCAATTAGTGATTAAAGCCTCATAGGATATTTTAATATATTTATACAGATTTAATAAGTATTTATGACCTACCTGAAATAACTCTTTCACAGGGTAGAGACATTCCAATCGAGTTATTGGCAAAGCATCGATAGCGACCAAAGTACTCAGGACTAGCTATAAGCGTGACGGTGCTAATAACACCTTTAGTGTAACTAAGTAAGTCTTACCACAGGGTAGAGACATTCCAATCGAGTTATTGGCAAAGCATCGATAGCGACCAAAGTACTCAGGACTAGCTATAAGCGTGACGGTGCTAATAACACCTTTAGAATTAACATTCTCAGTATACGTCATATTATCTAGCATCCAACTAAAAGAGACTTCTGCAGGATTAGCAGTCACTTCACAAACTAAGAGCATTTCATCATCAACTTCTTTTGGAGTTATAGTACATTCTGGTATATCTATAATGAAGCAAAAAAATATAATTAAATCAAGATCAATCTATCAAAGATTTTTTATATGATCTTTTTACATTGCACATTAAGAAGAGCTTTAGTAGAGATATTCCCATGTCTATTTTGAGCTATGCATTCATACTCTCCAGATTTACTTCTTTGCATAGGATAGTCAAGAAATAGTACAGCACTTGATGAAACAACTTCGTCGCCATATTTCCAAATGTAGTATGCTTCTGGAAAAGCTTTTGCAGAGCATACGACTTTTTCTGGAACTTTATAGTACAAAAAATTCAATTAGTTTTTTTATCTAGACTCTTAAAGTCTCAATTCTGCTTTCTCTCTCTCTCTACTTACCTTCACTTTCAACAACGTTTACGACAGGATTTGACACACTTATCAACTCTGGAGCATCTGTATTATAAAAAAAGATAAAGGTCAGAACATAAATCACATTTCAGACATTTCCTCTACTCTTCTTATTAGAACATTGTATGTCATTTTATACTTTCTTTTATTACAAGGAAGAAGCTCTGTGATATTTAGAGCAGAAAAATACAAGAATTCACTTTTCTTGTCTAGAGATTTTTAGCATAAGATGAAGAAAAAAAAAGTTAATAAAGCCAAGTGGAAGGATTTTTGGGTTAAACCTGGATTTGCTTTTTGGCTTTGGGAGAGGAAATGAGAGAAGTTGAAATGAACACATAGAGAGAAATAATAAAATACGATGTGTTCTTTTATATTACTTTATATGTAGATTTCACTTTTGGTTATAAAGGTAGGTAGAAACTTTTTAATACACTTACACTCCACCCTAAAATAAGTTGTGCTAGAAACTCCAGCTACCAACACTATTTGAAGAGCTTTGACAAGTATAGTTGGCATTGTCATTAAGTCTATCTAGTTGTCCATTGGGCCAAGCTGTTAGATTCCAAGTGAGTGTTGAGACCACAGACTCGAAATCGCTTTTACTCTCATCAGCAGGAAGAGTTGAAGACTTGATTGAGTAGAACTTTGATTCAGACAAGGGTAGACCATTCTTTAGCCATACAATGTCACACAGCGGCCAGCCTAAAGAAGAAAAGAATTTATAAAATTGTTGTAGAGAACAGAAAAAGGAAGCAGAGAGAATCTTTATAAAATACTTACATTCAACTTGACATGTTACAGATACATCTTTAGTACTAGTGAGAACACCGAGATAAGGTGGTAGTCTCATGATTGACGTTGGTGGAGCTGTTTTACAAGAAAAGAGAAACATTTTTATTTAGAAAAAAATCTCTTGAGTGTAACCATCAAATGATAGTAAAAAACCACTCTATGTTTTATGTGACCACAACAATACATTTTACTCTAGGAATTTTAAAAGCTTCATAAAGTTTTCATTTCACATTTTTCTTCTAAAGTGTATATATAGTATGTACAAACTACTTACGATTTTGGTTACAAAAATAAAAACAACATACATATGTTTGCTATTTTAGTTTGTGACATTTAAAACCCATCAACGCACTCAGGCTACTCAAGTGAAATTTGTTTTTGTCATGTTTCTACTCACTTTGAACTTAAAAGTGTTTTCTAGGCTAAATACATACAAGCTACTCAAAACACGTCATAAATTTCATTCAACTATTTTAATCTTACAGTTTTTCTTAGGCTTCCTCCGACAAAATACTTGAGACTTTATCAGCTTGGCTTTTCTACTTTAATAGCACGTCTAGCGTTTCCTTACCAGAAACAACTGATAACTGAGCTCAGGGTTCATTTGCCCTAAAGAGCAACTTTCTTTCTACATAAGTTTTGGACTTGAGAACAGAGTGCAAAGAATACAAAATTTTCTCTGCTCCTATCTTAAGATTAGAGAAACTAAGCTAATATACTAAAAGCCTAAGGTTTTCTTGACCTTTTCACTTTCTTTTTCATTGTTTGGATTTTATACTTGAAGAAAATTGTGCTCAAATAAAAAAGAGTCTTAGCCTGAAGCAATGGTAATTTCTTTTTTTCTTTTTATACTATGGCTTAACATTTGTTTCCGGTAGTAGTGATTTTTGATTGCCAAATGGCGAAAGTGAGATTAGAACTTTTAGTCCAAATTTCTTTCTACAATAGTTAGCTTTGTTGATTTCGTGTTGTGTACTAAAGGAAAACTCTCATCAGTGAGTCTAATGTTACACAACATGAAATTACTCAAGGCACTAGTAGTAAAATGTGTATTGTATGTAAGAGAGTTAATCCTAGAGAACTATAGTAAAAATAATGTGATAAAGCTTTTCGTACCAAAAACATCAATATCAACAGTAGCTGGAGGGCCCAGGCCGGCTTCATTGACTGCTTCACAACTAAAATTTGCTCGAGTCTCTAGTGAAACTGAGGAAATGGTCCAATTGAATGAAAGTACATCTTGTTGTACATGAAGTCCTCTCATCCATCGATAGACTTTAGCACGAGGACGTCCAACTTCTTCAGCAGGCAATACACAATACATTGTTAAAGCTTGCCCTTTTACAACTCTGGCTGGCATATACTCAATCCTTGCTTGTCCCGGTGGGTCTATTTATTGTAATTGGAGCAAAAGAGTAGAAGAACATATCCATTAAATTCATTTATGCTCAGTTAATTATGACTTTGGCTCTCTCCTTCTACAACCCTTTATTGAATTAAGCTTTTCCTCTTTTCCCTCTAGTACACTAACTAATAGCATTGTGTGTGTACTCTTTTTTGGCTAACTAACTAATTTCTAATTCTTCATTGCAAAAAATTAAATTAGAGAGCAAAAAAAAATATCCTTAAGAGCTAAACAAGATGGGTTAGTGAACTTTGAGACTTACAGTGAACATGTAGTTCTTCAGGTAAGGAATGCGGTCCCCATCCAGCTTCATTACGCCCTTGACAAGTGTAGTTTCCTTGAAAACTTCGACCAACAGCTTCTAACATGAGTTTACTTGGGTCGATGTCACAAAGATCATTTCCAAGACTTTCTGATGAATTTCCATATGGACACTCGGGCAATTCTTTGAGTAAATCACCGTCCAAGTACCAACGAACTGCTTCAAGTACTG
This sequence comes from Oncopodura yosiiana, assembly GCA_009869805.1. Lineage (NCBI taxonomy): Eukaryota > Metazoa > Arthropoda > Collembola > Entomobryomorpha > Oncopoduridae > Oncopodura > Oncopodura yosiiana. The sequence goes on along the minus strand of VCNE01000852.1, from coordinate 14,369 downwards.
CGGGATTTCCTATGAGTAGTATATATAAGAGATATTGTTAGTACTTACTTAGTAATGATACTAAAGAAATAAAATTATCTAACCTGATTCAACGTCACAAGTGAATGTTACATTTCTTTGATCTTGTTCTAAAACTGGAGCTGAAGGATTCATTGACAATCTTACTCGTGGCTTATCTGCAATTTAATAACAATTAAAATTAGTATTATAGGTAAGCATTAAGATTTAAAGGAGAGACTTACATAAAACATTTATATAAGCCTTGGTCTCAGATTGCGTAGAAGCGACAGAGTTTTGTACGACACAAGAATAAACTCCAAGATCATCTCGTGAAGCATTCTTAATTAGTAATGATGGCTCTTGAATAGTTCCTCCTTCATAGCTCATTGGGTCACTCACATCAACCATGTCTCCATTACGATACCTTAAAAAACACAATTGATTATTTATAGTCAACACTTGAGTTGTTTTAACAAGACAAGACAAGCCTAAGTTCAATGTAATAATTTGTCATTTGCTACTCTAGTAGTTTCTACTCTCTACCTGTCGTGTTAGTCTGCCGCCTACTCATAATTATATAGCCTTATATGTTCTTTACTAAACTACTAACTCATTTGACATGACATTACACAACAACATCCGACAGTATACATTTGCTTAGAGTGAAAACTTGGCCAAGAGTATTTTCATTCATGAAGAGAATTTTGTAGTATATGTAAAGAATGATGAGATATCGATCCAAGATGCCCATGCCAGGTTCACAGCAGGGTGACTCTCTTCTTTGGATGATCCTTGTCACAAGTGATGGATGACTCTGGTTTACGCCCAACAACACAGTACAAAAACTGCATGATGTACATATAGCCTCTCTTCTCAAAACTCTTTTTTTCAGTTAGTAACCATATGTGAATAGTATGCAAGAAAAGAATTGAAAATAGAATATGGTACATTGCATTATATAAGGAATCTCTCTAGGGACGAAGGAAAAATCCTCAAAATCCTTTCCATCTGCATTTTCCAGTTCTGCTCTAAATCTCTTGTAGAGGGAAATCGTTCAATTGAATATTGAATTTGCAGTGTGCATTTTCTCTCTTTAGTTGCATTTATATATAGAATGTAAGAGAGAGAGAGAGAGATGCGCTTTGGTATAATACTTAGTGGACCAATTTAGTTGGCTGATAGAAAGTAAAAGTAGCCAACGGCCATTTGTGTTTCACTCAAGTTACTAACGACAAAACCACATGACAGCAATGCAACAGCAGAATAGTGAACAGCAAAATGTAGATAAATAGTGTAGACAAGAGAGAGAGAGAGAAACCACAATTTTGTGTGAAAGCTGTTCTATATAGATAGAATGCTTAGTTAGTTTTATATTCTACACTTGAGTTGCTAATTCCCAAGAGAAATACGTCGAATTCAAATCACATGTAGGTTAGTTTTCTTTCTATTACAAATGCATTGATACTGATCTCTCTTTTTGATGCAACTTGAGAGAGCGAGAGAGAGAAGAAGAGGCTTATTTACATTTTTGCATTTATTTTTTATTTTGTGTAGTCATCACACATGTAAAGCATTTGAAATTGTATTGGTCTCCAGTGATTTCTAAAGGACGATGACACACAAATAGAACAAAACTATTGATTTCAGGTTTCACTTAAGAAAAAGGGTAAAGAGAGAAACACACATAAGTGGACTCTTGCAATGATGAGTATTGTATTAGGTAGTAAATGATATTGATGGATAGTAATTTAGTAGCAATAGTAATGTTAGTATACAAGAAGGAAATAAAGTCAAGAGAGAGAGAATATCATCAAAAAAGCTCTCCTTCCTCTACTATTATTGATTTGCAATGCTATTTACTTTTCTTCTTCTGATTCTTCTACCTTTGCTTTGCTCAAAAGAGGATGAGAATATTATTAGTATTTTCTTTATGGACTCAAGTGAAAGTAATGGCCGAGTCATTTGTTCAAGAGTTTTGTTCCGAGTATGGAATGGAATACTATATCATGACATTTCTTTATGATACCGCATTCACAACGAATCGTGACAACATTACTACTACTGGGCTCTCTATGTTGTTGTGAGTCTCTCTTTCTGAGAAGAGACATTGTGTCAACAAAAAGGAAAGTAGATGAAAAGTGTAAACAAAAACGAGAGCCAATTTTGTGCAATGGTATAGTGTTGTTAGTTCACTATGTCGTGATGTAGTTCAAGAAGCATGGAAATCTGAATTTTGTTTTGTATACCTTTTAAAATACAGAATTTGTTTATTGATAGTGGGAATAAAAAACCATTAGTGGAAATTTGTAAAATGCAAAGTACAGTTCATAAGACAAACAAAATCTTAGAAAAAGTGCCATTGGAGGCTCATAAAATGAAAAAGATACAAAACTGAAATTGTAACTTCAAATCAAAACCCCTATTGCCTAAAAAATTGTAACAAATAAGTGTGAACATGAAATGTCGCGTGTCACAAGTCATCATTGAATTACTGAATCAAACTTACATTCTCTGTCTGTCATCACCCTACTCAACAAAAAGCTTACAATACAAATGTAAATGAACTCATACAATGTCAAAAAACATACAAGACTCACACACAATAGTCATTGCATTGCTTCCTTCCATTTCCTTTTGTATATGTATCATCATCAGTTGATATGTCATGTCACACTGATTTCAATTTCAATTAATCCCTATCTGATTCTCTCTCTCTAAAGTCAGAAGTCGTGACATTATCTCAAAGCTCTCAGCTTTGAAAAGACGTAGTCAACTGAGAATTGAGAAATCTCTTCAAATCTCTTCTTCTGATGCGCTTATAGAAAGACACTCGCCATGAGATTTAGACAAGGGTGTAACGGTGGAAAACCAAGAGGAATTTAAAGAATTGAATTAACTTTTGAAGTTTCTAAACTACAAAGCACTATACTCATATATATGTATATACGCTTACATAACAAGGGGAAAAGAGATAATACTAATATAATATCATATGTATTAAACATTATGAAACACACACATATGTCCATGTCGCCTTTCTTATTGTGTATAAAAGCAAAGAAGTATCCAAAATCCTAAAATCCAATTCACAATTCCCCTGCTCGTCTCCTCCTTTTATCTCTTGACGTAATGTGAGAGATATGAGATACAATACATTAAATGAAAGGGTTGAATAGTTCTTGAATATAGAAGACTATAAATGATACTATGCTCAGAATGTACACGGTACATTAAAAGCTGACTCATTTTCTCTTAGTTCCTTACACATGATGATACGATTAGATATTAGTTGCACAGATAAAATTGAGGAAATACCAATGCCATAAGCTTTTTGATGTTCTATGTACGTATTTCACTCAACCCTTCAAGTTTTCTCTGCTTAGATTTCCCCTTTTACCGATCTGGACTAATGTCACGTTTGAGTCGTGAGGTTTTCTGCTTTTTAGCTTTCTATTGATATTAATTATAGGGCTGAGGAAGACGAGTAAGTAATAACGATTTCAGAATTTATTACTCTGTTTCCAAATATGAAATTATTAGAGTAACTCCTTTGACCACCACACAGAAAAGCTTTTTTATGTTTTAGTCGAGGAACTAATTTTCCTTTTTGTTAGCTTTTAATACTCTTTGAGAATTTTGTTTTTGGTACAATATTGACACAAAAGTAAATTCTATGAGACGACAAAATCATTTGGGTAGAAATGTGAAGACTTTTAGAGAAACGCCAGATAATTGAAGGTAAGCGGATTGACAAAAGTTCATTTAAATTCACACTTTCCAATTTACTATGGTCGTTGAAGAAGAAAGTATATAGTTAGTAGTTCTAAGGTAGAAAGGAGGCGAGAGAGTGGAAGAGAGAGAAAACAGAAAGAGAGTAATTTCAACATTTCCATCGAGTTCAAAGTCATGAGATGAATAAACGCATTAAAACTTGGATGAAGTCTCTATGCTATTAATGCAATTCCTAGAGACTATAGTCTAAAGCTGTTTTAGAAAGTATTTTGCTATAGGTGCTAAGCTAATGAGAAAAGGTAATGAATGAGGTCTTTTTGGAGTAAATGTTTTATATAGAGAGTAGCATCAGAGCAAGTTCCACTAATTGAAATTTTGTTGAGAAGAGCAAAGTTTATAATCTCAGTTAACCAAGTTTATAATCTTTTCTGTCTTTTTTATCTCTGTCTGTGTGTACAACCTTATATAATAGTCTCAGCTCTAATTGAAATTTTGTAATGGTATAGTCTAAGGAATGCTCTTTTTCTATTTAATCCAAGTAAAAAGTTTTTTTTAAAAAACTTACCATCGAACTGAAAGAAGTTCGGGTGGATTGGCATCAATGTCACAAAATAGCAAAACGTCACTCGTCTCATTTACAGTCAAGTTCCCTGGACTCACTGTCACTATTGGTGGATCTGAAAAAAGAACAAAAAATTTAGAACATGACAATACTTCTAAAATCAGTCGTTGTTTCATTCCTAGAATCGAAAAGTTTGAGATTGAAGAAGAGTTGAGCATAGTTTTGTGCTCAGGTTTAAAACTTTTCTTTTTGAAACACTTGAGGTAAACTGGAAAAAGGGAACGGACAAGAGAGTTACATGTGTGAGAAAAGCCTCTTGAGGCTAAAGTGATGTTCTGCTCTAAAGTACTAGTGAGAAAGAGCTCCAAACTCGATGGAAACAACACGCAATCAGTCCACTTGAAACTCTTTTCTCTCTAGTACATATGTAAGTGTCTCATAGGCCAGGGACGACAATAACGTGACTCAAGGAAAAAAAAGAGTCCATACTTTAACTATGTTGAGCTTCAATGGACATTGAATTTTCTACAAAATAGAAAAAAAAACTTCCAACTCGTCCTCTTTAACTTTTCATTCTAACAACCTAGTAGTACTTGAAGTTGAAAATAGAAAATCTTAAGGTGTGAGCTACTCTGAGAGTCTATAGCTAAGGGAGAAGAAGAAACCACACATGTATGCTTGACGAAGCACGAAAATGAACCTTCTTTATCCTCAGCTCCGATTGCTTTCATCCATCCATGAACTTCAGACTTTGACTCACGACAGAAAAAGTAAATGGAGAAAAAAAGGGTTCGTCTATCTACCTGAAACTCTATCTATCTTTAATGTCAACTTTTGTAGAGTTACTCACCTACTCTCATTTTCTCTCTATTTACTCTTGTTTTTGTCTCAACTTTTTTCCTCTTTTTCTACCATGTCATGTGTAGCTAAAAGTTAAACTAGAGTAAAAGAAAACTCTCTAGAAAAAAATAGGTTGCTGACCTCTTTTCTTATATAGTGTCCATCATCTATATATACTATACAACCCGTATCATCATCATCATCATCGCAGATCATCCAACTTAAACTTTTTTCTTCTATCATTTACTTCTGGGCTTTACTTCCCTTTAGCTCAAAGTATATTGCCTTTCAGAAAGAGAGAAAAAAGTCCAGAGAGTTTCCTTACTAGAGATGTCTATATGTTTCTTAGTATATATTGTGTCACTTTTTCTGTTCTTCCTGGCTTAAAAGTTTTTTAGTTTGCTAGCTACATGTTAAAAAAATCCTAGCATGCAACTCTCTCTTGCTGACCCACATAGGTACAAGTTTTTTTTTTTGAAAGTGATATCTTCTATCTTACTTAACTTTCTTGGCTGCAATGAGTAGATATAGAAAGTGAGAGAGAAAGTCTATTCCCACAAATTCTTATTCCACAACACAACACATAACGAAGAAGAAGAAGGAAAAGGAAGAAAAGTCACCAGGGCATTTCTCTAAACTATAAAGTTGCTCTGGAGGAAACAACCTAAGACTAGTTGCAGTTGCAAAGTATAAAGTGAAGTTTCAAGTTCTTACACATTTTCTTATATATAGACTTTTCTCTTGATATATACTTGTCTATATAGCTTACATGTATATATCTATACTAGTAACAAAAGCTCTAATTCAATTTAGTTTTCTTAGTTGTGTAACATAGTTTGCCTTAGTGTACATCTAGGAATTACTCGTGACACAGAAATAGAAATATGTACACCGACAGAACAGAGTTGAGTTTCTTCTTAGACTATTTGTGTAGATTCTACTTTGCTTGTTGAAACTTTATATTATTCTCTGTTGTGTGTAGCCAGTATATATAAAGTAAGTGTGCAGAATATTAATTTTGATGACTGAGATTATAGATATATATGTTGTAGAGTTTTCGCTCCAATTCATTGTCTCTCCAAGAAGTTTTTGTACATATAGTAGCAGCTGATAACTAGAAAGAGAGTTGAAACAATGACAAGACAACTTCTTCTACTTTCTCCACTTTCACACTTGTACTCTATATATAGTAGAAAGCTACCTTGTAATATTGAAAGAAGGAAAAACATATCTCAAAACTCAAGTTGCTCATCAACTTCTTCTTTCCACTCTAAATGAGCTCATGTACCTACATATATAGCTTCTAATCTTATTTCCTTTTGAAGAAGTGAAAATTTTAGAGTAGCAAGCTAATCTTGAGCTCAAGTGAATCCACTTGACGTTTTATAGCATAGAGTCTAGTATAAATGCATTTGAAACCAAAAACCACTATTGCCACACCAGTGAACCAAAAGTATTAGAAATTAAATATTAGCATTCTACTTTCAACATTGCTCCGTGGTTTCTTTCTCTTTAGTCTATGCTTTAAGTTCTAACTTAAAATATAAGAGTTGTGTGGCTCAAAACGTTTATTACAGAGACTAATTTAATTTAATTTCTTCACGCTGCAGTAGAAAAAGAGAACCATACCCTATGTAACACATACACTGCATTTTGAAATCTAATACAAAATCCAAGTCTCTATATAGAATCATGTACAATGTATATTTTGCATAAGTCTCCTTCTTAACTTTGAGCCAAACTAAATATTATGCTTGTAAGTCGTAAGAAAAAGGTAAATACTTTGAGGCAATGTGTACTCAACCAAAACATAAGCTATACTTTACAGGAGAACTACATGGATACATATAGCAAAGGTAATAATAATATGCAGCTTTATTTTACTCTGGTTGCTTTTGCTGAACTGAATTTCATCATGAGAGTTGAAATATTATATTCAGTTCAAGTGTGACAGAGAGAGAGTGGCAACTTGCTAGGAAATGAGTTGATGAAAAACTACTAGATGAAGAAAAGCCAATCTTGTAATGTATACAAGAGCAGACTATATAGATATTATATATCATGAGAAGAAGAAGAAGCCTTATGAATATGATATGAGTCTGGCCAATTTCGTCTCACGTTGACAAAAGCTCTCCTTTTGTAGATGAGAGAGTAAATATAAAGTATCTATCGACGATGACATTATATGGTCTATATAGCTTATAATAGTAGAGCAGGTATTCACATTCAAATTTCACTTCGACATTATTATCTTTGGCTTAAAATTGGAAACCGTGCAGTTTTGGTAATATTGGAAGTGAGAATAAAATATTCTCCACACATGGCAAAAAGAAAATCTTGCTTACTATCGATTTACATTTCTCTCTATATGCTGGCAACTTGAAGAGTTATTGGTATTATATTATTACTGTCATTAGTATTCAGTTCGTCGCTTTTCAATTCAACACATGCCAATACAAATACCAAAGTGAAAATACATATCATCTCATCGTCCTCCCCTACCTTCTTCAATTTGAGAATGCCTTTTCATCAAGTGAAGAGATGCTTAAAGAAAAAAATGCATCTAGACAAGGCGTTGACATTGAGTAGTTATTTCTCGTTTATTTTTCTATCTTTTTTCTACTTTTTTTGATGTCAACGAAATAAGAGCTATATAAGAAGAGAAAAAGTGGAGATATGTCGAGAAAATGTGTTGCATTCTATGTTTGTATTTTTGTTGCTAGATTTTTTTTATTCTTCCTTGCTCCAATCTCTGGAAATCTCTGAAGGTCAAAGTCAAGGGAAAAGCAACATCTCTGGAAATGAGGAAATTGAATTGTGCTTCTCTAGTGAGTAGGAACATCAAAGGAGAAAGTGTAGTAGCATTGTGCCTGTTTTATATTTGCTATAGTATAGTAGCATAGCAAAGGAACATGTAAAGAATTCATTTTTTTATTTTACTACTGTGGAGTTATGAAGTAAGGATGAACGTTGGCTGGAGTAAAAAAAATGAGGAAGGAGAACACAGACAAGTATAAAAAATGATAAAAATTGACAAAATAATAATGGACTTACAATTCACTTGTAGTTTCACTGGTGAGCGATAAGGAATTTCTCCCATAGAGTCCATAACAAGATTTGATGTTTGACAAGCGATAGTAATACCATTGTCGTATTTTGTTGTTGTGAAGATGAATCGACTTTGAGTTTCATAAGTACCATCAGACTGTAGTAAGAAAAATTGATAAAAATAATTAGTAAAGGTCATCAACTCATGTTTTTAATATTTTACAATAGTACTGTTAATTATATTTACATTTATTACTGTACAACAACAAATAATTTGATAACTCCAATTATGCATTCTAAAATTAAATGTTCAAGGAATAAGACATATCGTAAACTAGAATTTCAAAATGTAATTTCTTGACGAGTGCTTGAAACTATTTTGAGTGGCGTTTATACAAGCAAGTTGCAAATTCTTTTAGCAACTCTCTAAAATATTGAAATTATACTTTATGCATGCACATTCATATTAACAAAGTAAAAGTTAGTTTCACCTTCCTTTCTCTTATAAATCGATAACTAACATAACTAACACTTTCCTTTAAACAAACTCTCAAATGCACTCAACTCTATAGTTTCTTCTTATTCAATAGCTGAAAGTGATTTTCCTTTGTAGCAAGGAACTGTGAATTATTGTTTTCAATTGCAAATTTTCCTTGTTGCCTGACCCTGTGGAATAAATAACCTAAAGGTATATAAAGTAGTAGTAGTGTTTCATCTCATATGAGTTTTCCTTCACTACTCTAAAGTCCTTTCAAAATGTAGGTTAATTAAGAATCGATCCATTTCAGATTTCACTCCACGTTCTGATCTTCGACCTTAGAAACATATAAGAGATGAATGCTGCTGACTAATGTAAAATTGTGAATCTGGAAATTGTGCATTGAGTTAGAATTAGGGAATGCAATGGATGTAAATTGAATGAAAAAACTCAAGAGAAGACGACGATTCAAAATCTAATACTTTAGGCAAGAAAGAATCCAAATCTGTAATTTTTTTTATCAAATGGCGTTAAATATCAGCTAAGAAATGTGACTAAAACTAACCTCTCTAAATTTTTTATAGTTCATATAGTAAAACAGGTAATAATGCGCTATTATTATAATCACCGCTCATTTACATTTCACAAGACATTTAAGCATAACTCATACAACAATTACTAGCAACTCAGTTGACACAATCTCAGGTGTAAATCTGCACTCTCATTAACATTAACAAGATATATAGAAAGGAACAACAATTTGCAAAACTTTTTTCTCATAAAAATTCACACTAAATCCCTTTACTATATAAGTAAAGTAGTTTTATGCTAAAATAAAACATTAACAATTTTTTTCTACGACAGATCTTTATCTAACTTTTAAAAGCATTTAGTACTAACGAGAGTAGAGCTCAGGTATAAAATAAATGTTATATAAAAGTTCTTATAGATATGAAAAAGTACACGGGTCATTGAGAAAAATAGGAAAATTCCTCTTTCCCTTAATGTCGTAATATTAAATGCGCTGGTGCTTTCTAAAGCCATAAAACTTTGCTTTAGTCTCTAGTCACTGAAATAAGTCAAAGTCATAATATCTCGTCTAAAAAGTATATTCTACATAATAGTTTAGGCAAACGACAATTTTTGGCAAAAAGAGAGAAGAGAAAAAATTTCTACTTTAAGAAACAGAGTAACAGCTCATTTTAGAGACTCATAAATTATTTTTGCACTTAAAAAAATCGCATAAAAGCAAGCATATTATATTCATACATACATAAGCTATTACATTCTAAAGACAATATGTTTTTTTTCTACTTCAAAATTCCTATGCTAGTGAACTACTAAACTACATAAGACTTTTTAAGGGATACTACATTACACATATAAAGGCATATTATTATAACAACTACATCTTTATATACAGAAAATGTGTTTTCTGTTAAAAAAAGTGAAAGGAAGCAGAAAAGTGTGACGCTATTTCTTACCTCGATGACTTTCGTCTCAATGGAAAACTCAGGCTGTAAGAGAAAGAGAGAGAAGAGATAATACATTGGTTAAGGCATTTTATACTACGGTTTACATAATACTTTTTATGCTCATATTTTTTAGCATACTAGTTTATATAGTCTACTATAGATTGAGAGAAGAATTAGAAGAGATATACATAGTAGCGAGAGATAGGCATTATATATTTGTCATAAGAGAAACTTTTGCAGAGAATGTGGCTCTCAATATATGATGACCTCATATTACCATTATCATTACCAAACATATAATGGTAACTAAAATAAGTACTTGAAACTAAATATTCCGAACATAATTGGTTTCTCAGAAGTGGATTATTATTTGCTCTACTATATTTTATGGTTTCTGAGTAAACAACATAAGATTCAAATTTTAGTTCATATCAAATCTTATGCAGTTGCAGTTTCTCAGAAACCAATAATATATTTTATTCCAAGTTCCAAGAATTTCTCTTCAGTAGAGGATCTTGAAGTCATCTGAAGTAGTGGAGATATGAAGCCATTAGACGTCATCATCATATCTGTACGAGCAGCACGTTTCGAGGAAACAGGGAGAAAAATGATTTAAGAGCTGAAATGTGAGTGCAATTAGTAATGTATAGCAAAATGTTATATAGTGTTTCAGAGAAGAAGCAAAAGAGAGTAAGAGAAAAGTTCTAAAAGATGCTTTTTGATTCTCTATAATATATATGTCTTGTCGTGATGCAACTGCTAACTTGTTTCGTCTCTGCAACAATACTATATATAAAGGTGGCAATGGCAATGATAGCCAAAAATGGGAATTTCTCCCATATAGATCATGCTTTCTACTTTTTCTCCATTGCTATCATTTACTTCAATGTTCTCCAATAGTAGCAGAACCTTTCTCTTCTCCTGACTACCAGTGAAGTGCACTAGCCAAAGTTTTATTCGCTATAAGTTTAGGTTGGTGGGTAAAAGGACGAAAAGTGGAGAATTCGTCGTAAATTCCCACTTGATAAATTGCTCTTGCTCTCTTACTTTCTGTACTCATAGATATTCCATTACTTCCATTGAGCAAAAGTCCTTTCTATATATGAGAGTTCCACACGCTAGAAGAAGAAACAAGTTCCAACAAAATTTCCAATGGAAGTTTGTTCTTAGAAATATAATTCTCTCATCCATTGCAAAACACCAAACCAAACGACGACTCTCAAAACACGCTTTTCGATCTCTCTCTTTCTGTGCTCCATTTACAATATAATATTCTTTCCCTATATATATTTTCAATAGTAATATATAAAAAAAGAGCTTTAAGAGTAAAAAAAAGTAGAGCTATCACAAAAAAGGGAAAAACAACAGGAAGTGTTCCAACTAGTATAAAAAAACTACTTCATTTCCTCTTTGCCGAGTGTTTCTTTGTAACTTTCAAGTGTATTTCTTTTACTTGGCCAAAAAATATTTTGCCTTTGGCTTTTTTGATATAAGCTTTTTCTTACTAAAGTAGGAGAAAAATCTAAAGTAGAAAATATATTGCAATTCAATTTTCAATTTCATTTTTGCACTCAACGTTTGATTTACTATATTTACTACAACTTTTGTCACTTGTGATAGACAGATTGCCTTTGGCACGCAATAGAACTTTACATTATAAAAGCAGCAGGTAAAAGTAAATGTCTTTTTGTAGTTTTTTTATATTTTGTACAATAGTATATATATAGTAGGTGTTCAAAGACATTTTCATTTCATTGATGTATCACTTCACTAGAGAAAATAGAGTTTGGTTCTCAATTTATGACTTCATTGGCAGTTGTAAAAAAAAGACATACGACTCATACTTACAATATAGAGTTAGTAGACTAATACTTTATCTAGCAATTGTGTTTTTATAGATAGACTTTATTTCTCTTTATTTTGTAAAGTGTGTACTAACATTTCTCCCACTAAACAAATAGGGATGAGAGAATACAGTTGTTTAAAGTGTTCAATAGCAACAGTCAAGAACAAATAAACCTTTTTTTGAGTCGATCGATTGCCAATTCACATCCGCTTTCCAAAAAGGAAACTGGAGAAAAAAGAGAATGGCTAGCAACAACAACAACTCATCGACCTTAAACTCTCATCTTGTGTCCCCACATAATGTCGAGTTGTCTTTTATATAGACGTAGTTGTGCGTGAAATAAAATGCCTTTAGAATTTCTACAGAGAACTTTTCTATCTGAATTCTCTATACTAAAAGGCGTAGTTATGTGTTTCACTGTTATCTCTGCGTGAGTTGTTTATTACATATCTTTAGCGTGGAGAATTACATTTCACAAAAAAATTGCATTGGAGCCTTTCCAAAAAGTTGTCTCCTATTTTTTATATGCTCACGAGTCTTTCTATTATTGTGATCAAAACAGAATTGAATATTTTTTTACCCTTCAAGAATATCCCATTTAGTTAGTTTTGTTAGTACTGATTTTTTTATTTTAGAATAGAACCTAAAACCCTAACTCAATAAATTGGTAATAAATACGCATTAATTTACCTGCACAGCTAAATTATGTTGGTGGCTGTGGTGAAAGAACACGAGTGCCATTGAACCACGTGATGTTGGCTATAGTAAAAAAAAAGTATATTAGAAGAAAATCTTAATTGCAAATTATTAGTTCTACATTAACTCATTACCTGCTGGTCTCGCTCCCCTAACACGACATAAAAGGGTAAGCAACGTTCCTTGCAAAACTGGAGCATCGTAGCCCGTAAGTTCCCAGCTGAGCGGACGAACTATAGAAAGAAAAAATGTCAAAAAAATTGAGGAAGTTGTATTTTTCAGGTTCATTGAAATTGCATCTAAAACTCATTTGTAGTCAATTTATTACACGTTCACATCAAACCTATCAACTATCAACAGTAGCATTTTTCAAAATGTTATCAGCATGTCTTAGAGGTAGAGACACATAAACTCAATCTTTATTGCGTCGGATATTTTGTCAAGAAGGAAATGACAATTTTCTCCTACTTTCACTTCCTTATAGACTTGTAGCGTAATCACTGATCGTAGACTTCGACACTACTATTACGATAAGTTAGAAAAAGGATGCGTCGTTCATTTTAAGAAGTTAGAGAGAAGGGTTGCTTCTTGCAGCGACTTTTTTCTTCTACTATAGTAGAGTAAGAAAATCTGGCTGCAATTTAGTTAAGCTTTGCTCAACCCTCACAGAAACTGCAGTTTTGATATTGGTGCATTCAACTAGAAGCTATTATGTAATATTGCATCACCAGAGAAAAAGACATCAGACACGAAAAGATCCTCACGTACATAGATCACCATCAAGGCTACACACAAAATGTTGCTTTCTTAACAGTGAAAGTCATTCAAGAACAAAAAAACGTCTCTATAGCTAACTCAACTGTGAGTAGACTACATAAAGAAGCCTTAAAATGGCTGGAGAAATGTCTTAGAAGAAAATGTCATTGGTTTCTTGGCTTCTATATAAGACTGTAGTATAGAAAGAGAAAGTTATGTAGAGTTCAATTCCAAGCTGCTAGATTTACTTACAGACGGTGGCATTCAAAGTCAGATATTGTCTCTTGAATCTTGACTTGAGAGAGCTCACTATATAAGATGTAAACTTCCATGTAAATTTCAAGGAGAAAAGCCAAGGAAGTATATTAGAGAACCTTGAACTTGAAATTGTATAAGAATATTTTCTCTGAGACAATGTACAAGGCGATTAGACTATTACCATACAAAATCTTTAAGTTAATCGTCTTTTGCTTGGAGCCACTATATTTCTTAATGTAACTTAACTATCATCCATTAGCTATCAAAATACTCCCCTAGAGGCTTTCACTCTTCTCCCTTTTTACTACAATGCGTATAATTTCCTCTCTCACTACTTACGCACTTCCTTAAAAACTTCTTGTAGCCACAATACAATTTCTTCTTCTCCGCAATTTCACATTTAATCATTGTACTATAGTAAGAGGAAAAAGAAACTATAAAGAATTGGATTCTTGGCAAGTCGTAAAGAAAATAAATACTACATAACTAAATGTCTAGATGAACTTTTTAGACTAAAGGAATTCTCTGTAAAAGAAAATGAATTTGACAAAGGTCTCTGCTCGAATTTACCTTTAAGGTATTCAAAAATAGTTTCTTTTTCTATTGCAGTTTGCTAGAGCGTAAATGTAAAGAAGAAGTTGGATGAGTATCACGTCTCTTAAAGAAAGAAGAGCTAAT
>VCNE01000851.1:0-14840 GCA_009869805.1 Oncopodura yosiiana | reverse complement strand
AGAAAAAAAATTAGAGCAAAAGACATGGAACCCTGTAATATAATTCTAAGCTCCTTACTCCTATCTCAAGAAGTTGATGGATCACACACAACCAAGTACAATTAAAGTTCTAAATAACTCCACTATGCTATAAATCACTAGTAAGACAATATAGTCTCTCTCTTTCTTCAACATTTTGTAATTACGACTCTTGACTTTCTCTGCTCCCTTTTTCCTTTGACATGAGAAGCACGTGCTAGAGGATTTATAACATATTGTTAATTTCCTTCTGATAATTAAAAAAGATCCCTGCTAAGCAAATACTAAAGTAGCTATACATTTTGGATTAAAAATTATACATATGAAATATACAAAAATCCAATTTGTCAATTGAACCATTTTTTTCATAGAGCTATACTGAATATATTTGAGCTAGACTATTTGTCTATGTTATATTTACACAACATTAGACTATTTGTATTTTTATTAGGATTTTGGCATTCATTCCAACTCTTGCATTTTCTAACCAAGGTTTAAGAGAGAAAACATATGAGATGGTTCAACAGTCGAAAATGTGCCCATTATATAAATATAGCTCAAGAGTAGCAAAGAGATACACACAACATCACTAGATGTAACATAACCCATCGTAAATTTCTTATAACCCTTTTTCTATCCATAATAATAATGTACAGCTTACAACACGTTTTGCTATACTACATGTATACAAGTATTAAAATAAGATATTGCTCAAAACAGTGAACAGATTTTTTTTACTGAGAGTTAACTTGTAGTAGTTTGCCATATGTGCAAATAGTGTAAAGTTAAAATTATTAGTAACCTTCTGTCATTTGTCAAAAAAGAAGGTTTAATCTCTTCATTGGTATAATGTGTAGAGATTTGTACATAGAATTATATAAGCTTTAAAGCAAGAAAAAAGAGTTTTAGCCCTTTTTAGAATTTAGATTGGAAATTGCATTATTTAAAATTAGTCAAGTTTAAATATTTTTTAGAGGACAGTAAATAGACAGTTTTGGAATATTTTGATTAGTAAAAGGGTTGACAGTTTTGATAAAATGGAAAGAGTTGGAAATATTTATGGTTACAAAAGGCTCAACTCCGTTTAATTTTCTTTTGAGGATATCGGCGATGTTATATATATATTAGATCAGCTCTTTTGTCGAAGCCTAAAGAAATTTCAAAAATAAGTTCTACATTAAAATTAGGCTTATAGTTTTCAATTTACAATCTATCGTCTGAAGAAAATTACACATAAACTAAAATAAAGATTGAAAATATTTATAGTTAGGTGCACGACTCCATTGAATTTTTTCTTAACAGTACAAGGACCAGGTAATATAAATCAGTAGTTCAGCAGCTTCTCTCTCTATATTATATTGCTACATTTGAAATCAAATGTTAATTATGAAATTTTTCTGCATAGTTTCAATTCCGGTCAATCATTTCAATGGAAAATTCTACATTAAAATTATAATTAAAGTTTCATCAAAGCTTTCATATTGTCACCTTTTCAAATAGTACTAAAAATCTAACTCTAAATCAAATGACATATTCCACATACGCATCTTCTACTTATTACACAATACTCTAAATACCCTTATAGCACATTTGCATGCTCAATGTTGATCCGTGAGACACAATACATAAAACCTTCATTTCCACCACTCAAACTTACACATCATCATCATCATGAGAATCTCCTATATATATATATATTGTTGTTGCCCCATTAAAAATTCACGTTTTTAGAGTCACACACACGAGACTCTCAAGAGCATGAGCCTGGAAACTGTCAAAACATGAACTATTACATATCCAACAAAACTAAAAAACTTCTCATAGATCAATTAGCTACATATAAATTTTTCCTTTACTATGAAAGGTCTTTATATAATGAATGTGAGCCCAATTTGTTGTTGAGAATAACTTGACCCTGAAGCACGTGGCATAGATCATGATACAACTATATATGCTTAGTTGCACTTTCACAGTATCCCACCCTTTTGTTACCTAATATGACTAAAATGAAGGGTTGTATGTTTTTGTCAAGAATTACGAGTACACATAGCATGGTGCTCTGCTTTACATAATTCCAAACTCGCCAACTCTTTTTTTTCTAAAAACCAAACCCATGTCAAATCATGTAGTATTTACACAACAGTTAGCCATAAGTCGCATTCATAGTACACAAAAGCCTATTGTCGAAAAATGTTACACCAAATTACGTGTGCTAAACACGCCTTATCAACATCAAAGCTTAAAAACATATCTCTCCTAGTATTTTTAAGCATATGGTATAAATTTCTAGTTGATTTTAAAACTTGTTTACGCCAAGCTTAACTATTGACATTAATTACAATTAGCGATTTACATACAGATAGAGATAATGTTTAAAGAAAAAAAAACAGTTGTTAAATGCAAATTTATAAAGGCCTACAGGATAGTTGAAAAATTAGAGCTTTTTTTCTTGTTTTGAGCTTATCATATAGTAAGATAAAAATAAAGTGTGTTTCTCAATGAGATTCAATAAGTTTTGCTTTTCAGCGCAAAGGTTAATTAAATATGGAGAAAAAAATTGAACCTGTTAGCATAGTAAGCATCTGGTTTCTAGATTTCAAGAGAAGTATAATGAAGTTATTTTTCATTGCACAGTGTTTTTCTTATGCACCTTATAGAAAGACTTGTCTTGTAAAAGAAGAACAAGTCGTCTATAGTGTATGTAGAAGAGTTGAGACTTCTTTTCTAACCTTTTCACTTGTCATGGCCTCCTGCAGTGACCAAACTTTATTACCAAATTAAACCAATAAATAAATTAACATTTCTATTTGATTTTCATGTTTACAGCAACTACTTTTGAACATGAGATGAGATGAGAGTATTGTTATTGTGTGCATGTTGAGAGTTTTAATGTGCAGTTAGAACAAGAAATAAACATGAGCAAGAAGTAAGTTTTTTTTATCTGATAGCTTCCAATGATATTTTATGCACAGATCAGATTTATGAGAGATATTAGTTTATATGATCTTGTCCTTTGACTTGTTCTTCAACAAATAAACATGAGCAAGAAGTAAGTTTTTTTTATCTGATAGCTTCCAATGATATTTTATGCACAGATCAGATTTATGAGAGATATTAGTTTATATGATCTTGTCCTTTGACTTGTTCTATTATCCATTCTTGTCAACAAGTACATTCATAAATAAATTGAGTTTATATACTTGTGCGTAAAAGAAGAAGATATAGACTTTGGATTTGAAGAAGGTTGTAAGGATTGCTGTTGTATTTATACGCCGCTCACTCTGAGACTTTTGATACAGTCTATATTAGTTTAAAAAAAGGTTAGTTTGAGAATTTAAAGACTTTGAGTGTATTTACTCTATTAAAATTTGTGTTAGAATTATACGTCGTTTGATCTCAAACTTTTGTAGCATTGAATCTTCAGTATGAATTCAATAGTTCGTTATTCATTGTTCGTGATTCAAATAGGAATTTATAAGTTTGTACTAATGTTAATTTTGTAGTTATACGCTGCTCAGTCTCAAACTTCTGATGCAGTCGATCATAATGCATCAATTAGTTCCTTTTAGATAGTATCTTCTGCAGTTGTATCGAAATCGGAATTATTGGTAAATCTAGTTGTAAGTTCATTTTATATGACTATTGTTTTAAAGATATAATAATTGACTTGAAATTACTAAAAAATCTCTGTGGCCCTTGGACAACTATTTTTTCTCTGTTGTATTTATACGACGAAGAGTTTTAAGTCAATGCTAAATCCTGTAGCAATTGATACTTAAGTTTCCTTTATCGTCTTCTTTGGTATCAATCGCTGATAATCAATACAACTTGTCAAGATATGAACTCAAATTAAAAGTCTTTAATTGTCATCTACAAAAATCGCCGTTTGCAAAATATTTTGACTATTAACTAAAATTGCTAAAAATATCAAAAATCTATCATTTGCTACCTTTATACGCCGTTTAATCTATTTAAATTATAGCTATATTTAATCCTAAGTACTCAATTAGTTAGTTTCCCATAAGTTGAACTTTTTAATTTAATCTTAAAAATTTAATTCAACAATCTATACTCTATCACTAAAATTATTAAAAATCCCTAATTACTCTCAACATGATCTCCAAATCTACATTTGTACCATAAAAAAGTTTAGCTGCCAATGTCGCAATATGATACAAAACTCTACTCTAATTCCTAATGCTCTCTTACTCTCAGAAACATATACAAAATATATATATTGGCTTTTTTAAGATTGGGGGACGAAGTAACTTATTTTCCTTTGGGTTGGCTTGCTTTGCTACTACTCTAGTATACACACTCCATAACTCTCGTAAGTCTCGTAACTCTGCCACTACTATTTGACTATAAAGTATATGGCTTGATTTTGGTTTGTTGAGAGTCGACGAGTGTTCTGTTGGTAAAAGCGGGCCCAGGTCTTATAATGCTACACACGGTTCTCTTCTCCTTCTTCTCTCTTTATATTCTTTATAGTTTACACATCGTACATTACATATTGCATTGAAAACTTCTCTCTTTTTCTACTGTCATGCCTAGCTATAAAGCAATGGGTTAGGTGGGATTGGCCAAAAGGAGCCTGTAACTTGTGTGTGGGTCTCTTCTTTTCTGATCTAAAGTGGTTATATTTGCAGCCACTATCTCATAGCCCTTAACATTAAACAGTCTGAGAGAATTGACAAAAGCCTCTCTCATTCTCTATACAACATTCATTCTGGCAATTCAATACTTAGCTCTTCAACAACTTCACCCTTGGTCTGAAGCCCACGTTGAACATCATCACATCATCTGAAATAACAACAACGTGCTTTTTACCTCAAAACTTATAGCTCTACGTTTAAAGTAAAAAAAAAGACTTTAATACACAGTTGTAAATTTTTATTGCCAAGTTGTTTTCGTTCATTGCTATATGATTGATTGTAAGACTGTAAAATTGAGTCGAGTGTGAAGACGAAATTGTCAATTATCAAAACAATTTTCCAGTGTTAAGCACATAAGACTATATAACAATATAAAAGTTCTTAAGCTTACAGCAGCAATCTGCAATTCTGAAAGAAAAGTCTCAAGTTTCTCAACCGGCTCTAGAAGGAAAACAAGTAAGTATATAAAATTCTATTTTTTCTTGTCATTGCATATCTCTGATTTTTTTCTATGTTAGTGAAGTAATTAGTGATTAGCTTGTTATGCCGTTAGTGAGTTGAGAAGAAATTAGTAGAGAGTAATTAAAAGTATTGGGATTAAAAATATGGAATTTGTGACATAAGGAGAAAAGTGAGACGGGCATGCATTTGTAAGCTAAGAGGCATATATATAGACCGTTGGAAATTGGATATGAGAAAGTAATTTTATAATCCAATATTAGTGAGATAGGAAGGTAGAAAAAGATTTGTGTAGGCAGAGGCGATAAAGAATCATAAAAGCATCCCTTAAACAAGGGTAAGTAAACTTACAATGGCAGCTCTCAATAATAGTATGAGTTACTACATTTTGAGTTACGAGACTCAAGGTGTATTATAATGATTACTGGAAGAGAGATAAGGTATCATACAATATAATAAGTCTAAACAATTTATGGACTCGAGTGAAAATTTATGAGCTACGATCCCATCAATAACAACTTTTGACTATATGAATATTACAATTATCTATTGGCTATAGAGATAAGGTATACAATATAATAAGTCTAAACAATTTATGGACTCGAGTGAAAATTTATGAGCTACGATCCCATCAATAACAACTTTTGACTATATGAATATTACAATTATCTATTGGCTACACAAGAGTAATTTACACAATGATTTTGAGAACTGAGACAATTTATTTTACTCATTCATCATAGACATCATAGAATAGAATATAGTTGCTACTTAATCAAGATGTAATGGGATACGAATGTTGCTAATTTTTTTGTAGTGTCAAATGTATTAGAGCTCATTTAACTTGTCTTCTTTAGGCTAAATGAAGCATTTCTAAAGAGTTTTATGTGCTAAGCTAAAACGTGGACTCTCATTTAATTACTAAAAGGGTTAAAGACAAACATGTGTATTAAACCTAAACCGTCAATTTGTTAGTTGGAATAATTCATTCTGTTTTCCCCTTGTCAATATATAGCTTAGAAAGATTTTTTTCTATATGGAAGTAATAATAGCTCTGGCATGTAACAACATAGACATAATCTAACATGTGAGATATAAGGTTACATTGAAACTAAACAATATATATGTATATATGTTCTATAGTAGTAGAAGCGTGCAAGTTAGAAAAGATATTATTATTGGTGAAAATGCCACTAACACATGAAGGAAACTTCCGGACGTGACATTTATCGCTAGACGCAGCCCTTTAGCTTTGATATAGTTTTGGCATAACACCTCATATTTTCTCTTTGACTAGTAGATCGTAAACTTACTTGAACCAATATAAAAGTCAAATTCTATTGCTGAGAGTTAAGTTAAGCAACATGTAAACAGAAGCTAGAAATTCCTTGTATTGTTTCAAAGGTGAAAGAAAATCAGATTTGTGGGTAATGTGAAACATTGATACCACTTGGAAAATTCTTTTTAAGATGTTATTTTAAATGCAAGATTGTAGATAGAGAGAAAGGTACAATATGCTTATAATTGAATTCGGAAGAAAATGAAAGCTAATAGGTGTGATTGTTTAAAAAGTCGTAAATATATCATAACAATAATTTACATCATAAGGACTCCTCTTTTGTGGCTTAGACTGTGTATATAGAATTATCATATGTAGAGAGTCGGCTTTCCTCATAAGAGTGCAATACAATACAAGGAGAGAAGAAGAAGATTGTAAGTTTGTAGTTTTATGTGTACATATGCCTTTTTATCTTATGCCTTGTGGGTGTGTAGAAAGAAGAAGAAGATTGAGCAAGAAAAGAAGAAGACTACTACATAGAGAGAGAGAGAAAGAGTCAGTTCAGTGGTAAAGAGTTGTAACAAGTAATAGTGTAGGACATAAAATAATTTTTTACGACCCTATAAAACTGATACTTTGCGTAAACCTTTTTACTAGCTTTACTACTCAACTGAGCTGTTGCTTTTGCTCTTTTTCTGCGGGTTAGGTGAGAAAAACAATGAATGAATGAATGAAGTGTCAATTGAGTACAGTTTTTTCTGATATTTGTCTATCGAAAAGCAACTAAACTATTTAGTTTTTAAATAGTAGCATAAGAGTCCAATTTTTTCTGTGTGGCGTCAAAGAAAATTATACCTTGAAGTTGAGAATTATTTAATCATAATTCTGCCAATTATTAAAATTATCATTTTAGAACACCAAAGATTGACATTGTTAGAAATCTTTATTGTACAAAATAAGTATTAAAATCTTATGTAAAGTTTCGAGTTGGATTCAAAGTTCGACTATCAATGGACACTGAACTAATAAAATTCAAAATTGTAGAAAAATGACCTAATATATTATGTGTGGCGTCAAACAATACGTTTAATATCAAAAGATTTATATTAGTTTAAAAACAATATGGATGTGATCTTTTTTACGTATCTTTTTTTCATGAAAAGTACGTTAGCTACTTGAAACGTTTTACACGAATTCAAAGTTATACAATTTTTCATTTACAATTACATCTATTTTATGTAAGTTTGTTTTCTTCTAGTTAGAAAAGGTAATTTCATTACTAATCAGAAAAACTTATTTTTAAAGTATTGTTTGTGGTATGTTTTATAAATACAATTTTGCAATTAGAAAAGTTTAAAATATTAGAGTAGGTACTTCGACATGACAGATCTTCCATTGACAAGAAAGGTAGCAAAACGTTTAGAAAAATTTCAAATGGCTGCAAAGCTATACATTAGATTTTCTTTTTTACTCTCAATTATCATTTCTCTAAAATGAGTGACAAGCTCACACAGTTCACACTGTTAGCAACAACTATCAATATTCTTCCAGCTACTCTCTGTGTGAATTTTCTTATCCTTGTGTCTCAGGTCAGACTTGAATCTCTCATTTATCTCCAGCACAAAAGTCATCTTGAATTGCATTTCACTCCAAACAAGATATTAATACTTCTTACTCTTTTCAAAATCTCAAGTTCTTATCAGTCCAAAGGGAAAAGGTTAAGGTTATATTCTTATAGAAAAAAACTCGGTTAGCATAAAACTCCAAAGGCATAATCTTTTAGTTTTCTTAACAGAACACTCTCTTGTCTACAAATCTATGATGATTACAACTACTCAAAATATACACAACAACAGTTAGAGTAATTCATCTGGTCACAGTCACGTCATTTTCGTCATAGTTCAAGAATCAAGTTGTAGACATGATAGAATTTAGTGATAACAGACTATTAAAAAAAACTTATTCAGCCTTCATATATGATTTCATTCTCTTCATACTCTATAGACAACATGAATTGGTTAAATATAAAGTTTATTGTAATTGTTACTTATGTGCTTCTGATCTGTCGACAACTCTTTAACTCTTTTGTATAGCATGTAAAATTCACCATAAAGTTAAGCACGAAAAAAGAACGAAACATAGTCATCATCAAAGTTTACGATGTTGATGTTGAGTAGTAAAAAAAAAGTTGGAGTGTTTAGCAAGGAAAAGAAATAAAGATAGTAAATGACTTAATTCACACATGCAGTAGTATATATGTACTAACAACAAGAAACATTTTAGATCGTTAAGGAAGTTTTTAACTCACGAAGAAGATGGTCAAGAAAAAGCGACCAGTTTACTAGTCTCAAGCCAAGTTTTAATATGTATGCAAACCATTAGACACATTATGAAGAAATCAACAAGCACTGTTGTTCACTTGGCTCTCTCTAACACAACACGCAAACACAACCAACAATAGAAGGACTAGTTTATGTGATGTGAGCCGTCATATATAATGTTTCTTGTGAGTTATACTTGCTCGTCTCTACTTTTTTCTCTATATACTTCTAAATTAAATACAAAATCTACAGACGCTGCCCTGGCTTGGCTCTTAAAGAGTTAATAAGTATACACACAGTGTTGATATGCTATTGTGTATAATATGAACCAATGCCACTAAGGTGTGTCTTCAAATCTTAATGTTTCAATTCTTTATACATCTTATAGTATATAGTTATATAGTCACTCTCTTTCCACTATTATTATTTTTATTATAAACGTTCCGCATTGATTATGCAGAGATGCTGCACGTGATCCAAAGCCAATCCTGAAAATGATGAAATTGAGAAAAATTGCTGTAAAGAGACAATTCAATCAAAATGAGGAATGGTGGCAATTATATTTAATTAGATGCCGTGTGAAAAATTAGAGATGACTTTGCTCCGTAGAAAATGATACTATAGATGCATCGTCACGATTAATTTTAGTAGATAGAGTTTAGAGTCTCTGTTCTTAAAATATTTCTACTTTCTCTATCTCATCTAAATCTGCGTTTGAGATTATGTATCATTCTCTTGTAAATTCGTAATGATAAATCATTTTATAAGAAATAAAATTTGATCATTTTACTTTATATCTTCTATCATATATGTAGTTGAGTGAGTGATTTTGATGTTAAGAGTTGTAGGCATTTATTAGAAAACTGTTGCTTCCTGAAAATGTATGTTAAACCGTCTTATTTTTCCTCTGCTCTATTTTGTACTTTGTTGTTGTGTGTAGCCTGGCATTTTATGTCTGACATTGATGGTCCCCAATGGCACTGCTAAAGCCAAAATCTTTTTCTAGAGAAAACTATATATGAAGCCATTTCACTCTTTACTCCTTCTTCCTACTACTCTGTCCAAAAATTTGTGAATGAAAATGAAACGACTTGAGAAAACTATATAGACCTATAGTATATAGCATACATATACGATGGTAGATAAGAGTAAGAGATAGAGATATTGTACAACTTTTACTACTTACTACAAGAGTCGTTACTATATATATATATGTCTCGGCTGAGCTATAACATTAGAGTAACGATATTATTATTGCCTCTATTATGGAGCAAAACTGAGGAAGAGCTGACAGTCAAGCCAAAGCAGTAAAAAAGTGACTATATTTACTACATTATATAATACTAATAAAAAAAGTGTAGTGCAGTTGAGTGTGTCTCAAAGTCAAAGTCAAGTGAATATAATTTGTTAACTTTTATGCTGTTGAGTTGAAACACACATAACATTTATTAGACTGTAGTATAGCCTAGGTCATGGCTTAGTAAATGTGGGTTATTTTGGGGAAATTAATGAGAGCTAGTTGACATAAACGTTTGTGCAAAACGACCGTAGCTATAACACATCTAGACCACCACTATGAAAACTATATACTATATATACTCACTCCCTATACAAGAGAAGAAATCACCTCAATAATGTTGCCAGTTACGACTTGCAGTCCAAAACGATGACTATAGACTCAACGTATTCAGAGAGTTACCCAATAAACACTGCAGCGTCAAGGCTTCATGACTTTTATGCCAATTTACCAGTATTGGCCTCGATGCTGGCTTCTTTAACTTAGCCATTGGCCTGACATCGAAACTGCACTGGCAAAATGTATTCAGAGAGTTGCCCAATAAACACTGCAGCGTCAAGGCTTCATGACTTTTATGCCAATTTACCAGTATTGGCCTCGATGCTGGCTTCTTTAACTTAGCCATTGGCCTGACATCGAAACTGCACTGGCAAAACATCATATTAAGTGCATTTGGGCAAAACTTTAGAGGAACTTTAGAGCATCAAATTCCAGCAAAGATTCCAAGGCATTTTGCCTATTGGTTACACTTCTGAGCTAATACTGTGTTTTCTCTAATGTTTTACCAGTGCCATTTCGGTTGGGCCCAATGGCTGAGTTAAGAAATCAAGCCAGCTTAGAGGCCTGTAGTAAATTGTACATGAAGCCTTTAAGCTTACTATTCAGTGTTTGTTGGGTAGCTTTCTCTCTTCTTGTGTGTATTAGTTTGCTTTTGGTTCTAGGTAGGCGCTTAAAGCTTTCCACACATAGGCCAAAAACTTCTGGTCTTTTCTAAACGGTCCATTTTATATCTCATATCATCGACTCTCTTCTGAGTGAAGCTAGTCAAGATACCAATCTCTGTTCAATAGCAAAGAGAGAGAAGATAGGATAGTTTGTTCATCGTTATTTCTTTTCTGAGGTTTTGGAATTCACTTTTGATATCGTCTAGTAGTAGTAGATTCAAGTGAAGTAAAAAAGCTAGAAGACTTTAGGGTAGTAGACACGCACTAGAGTGAAATGAGAAAACTGTTGCTTCGGCACTTTAGTTGACTTTATGGTCTCTTTACTTAACTTTATTTTACTACCCGCCTGTCATTCATAAAATCAGCCATTTCCTTTGGCAGTTATAGTTTCTATGTTGTAGTAAGGAAAAAGGGAGAGTACTAGACTAAAACTAAATAGAAACGGAACTCAGGCAAAGGAACATAAATATTTGTAGTATAGCTTTATTACAACTATCATTACTTCATTCATCGTTTTATATATCAAATCAACTCTTCAACATATGTAAAAAAGTATGTGAGTAAAAATACTTTGTATATATTTTTTCACAATTGTGTATTAAATGTTTTCTTGTAATAGAAAATATATCACGTGTGAATTAGGAATTTCTATTGTAGATAGATAAGAGAATGAAATTAACACGCATGTTAGACTACAAAGTATAAAGCGAAAAGGAAAAATCCTTGTGAATTTTTTCTTGTAAAGTTCTTAACAACAAACTTCTGTTGGCTGCTACTCTCATCCTGTCAATTTTTTTACAACTGATACATAATCAAAAAACCTTTCTCACACATAGGCCAAATTATATTTCGTACTGTGTTATTATTTAGATGAGAAAATACTAGTATATATATAAAATATTTTTACTATAAAGCTTCTAGAAAATATTGGGGCAATGTGAGTCAACTCGTGTGTTCTTATATATGACTCACATTATTATATTTATTACGTGTAGTAATGCAATATAAAATTTTGTGAATTACATTATAAAGAGAACATATATAAGTACGAATGCAATTTGAATTTGAATAATCCAATATTTTCAATTTCTCGCATGACATCGCAAACACTTTTTTCTCTATACAAAATATAATATGACGTGACACACAAGAGAGAGAAAATGAAAAGCGAGCAACACAATAAGGTACTACTCTCAAATGATCATGAAGAATCCAATTTCTATTCTGTACAACAAAACTTATATTACATAGAAAATTGTCTGTGATATAAAGTAGAAAAAGGGGGAAAAGAAGAGGAAGAAGAAAAGATGAGAAGATTTGGTAAAGAAGAATATTGTTGTATGTAATCAATGTGATGTGAGAAAAACTCTTGAGAAGAAGTGGAGGAGAGATAGGAAGAAGAATTCGATTCTGGTTACCTTATTCTCAAGTAAGGGGAGAAAAATATCTAACTATGGACATAATGCTATTACATTACATTAAAGATACCGAATATTATTTCCCTATTACGAAATGATAGCACATGGAGAGAGAGAAAAAGAAGTTTGAAGAGACGTTATTTATGTTCCAGAATATTTATTTGGTGTATCATACATTATAGATATATCTTTCTCCCTTATATATATATCTTTCTCCCTTATATATATATCTATATACATATATATATATGCGTGTCATTTTCATAGTATAGAGTATATGAACTTTTTTCCAAAAATACATTTCATAATTCACAATTAGCGTATAAAAACCAATAGTATAGAAAAAATTGTCAACTTTGCACTTTATACTAATTATAAGCTGAAGTAGAGCATATTGAATTGGAAATGGGCTATATAGTCAAATATAATGAAATGTCGCTTTCCTAGCATGTCATCCATCTCTTCTACATTTCGCATTCATTCCAAGTCTCTCTCTCTCTACAGCATTAATAATAGCATGGCATTTCTTTTTTAGACTGTAGGAAAATATATTAGAGTTCTTTGCTAACTCGGAGGTAGAAATGAAATTGAGTTTGAGAGAACACTATATACTACATATATGTTATGTTATATATATATATATAGAGTACTATAAAATGTCCATAGAAATGAAATGGTGATGTACTACAGAAGGAAAAAAGAGAGTCCATAGAAGAGAGAAAAAGAATCGATGAATGTCTCGCTTGAGGAAATCCCTCAATTGCAAAGAGAGAGAGCCCACTATATAATTATGGCGATGGGCTTATATCTCAAACTCGGCGAGAAAGAAATATGGTGACATGCAAGTCCGGAAAAGTCCTTCTTCGCTTTTTCCACTTTCCTTCTACACTTTCTTATACATATACAAAATATATATAGATTCTTATATATACATGTGGAAAATTTTCTCCAAGGTGTACAAAACTAATGGAAACTCACAACTATATACATATATAAGCTATGCTCTATATCTCTTATGGAATGTTATAATATATTTCTAAAAGTTATCAAGAGGCATCACAGAGTAGAGAGACCTTCGTCGTTGGACAATACACAATATCTTTTTGAGAAAAAGCTCCAAGGGGTCTGTCTTCAAGAGTTTTGTTAAGAGTAAAAAAAGAAGCTAACTAATGCATTGCTTTTCTAGCTGTCTTTTAGTAGAAAAAAAACATCGTTGTCCTGTTCTTGTAAAAAGTTACCGGATGTAGCATCTTCGTCGTCGCCTTGCTTTTGCTTGGGCTTGTTGTCACTAAGCAAAGTTTCACTTTCTCTTTTGTGACTCTTTTTCGTCTTTGCCTTTTTCTATGAGTGAGTAACGACTAAAGGAACTCTGCGGGTGGTTTGCTTCTTCTGAGCTATAGACTCTCTCAGTGAGTCTAGAAGATGTAAGCAGAAAAGCAAACTTTCCTTTTGTTCAAAGAATAACAACAACATCATCCAGTCCTTTGCTACATTACACTATATACTATTAGATAGCATAACGTTGCAGAGCGTCGGCTTCAATGTGGTCGTGGGTTCAAATCCCACTAGAAGAGCTACTTATTCATCATTTTATGTAATTTTATAAGAATTAAGTAAACTTCATTAATTTTTTGTACAATTATTTAAACTATTGTTTCAGTTTATAGAGCATTGGACTCTAAATCCAAAGGTCGCGAGTTCAAATCTCACGAAAAGCATTGATAAACGACAGTAACTTTAATAAATTTCTAAGAATAAGTTAATATAACATCTTTTTTCATTACTTATACAATTGCCTAGGTCAATAACGATTCAAAATTGTTATAGTGACTCTACTTCTTTACTGAGCGTGGCGAGGCTGTCAACTAGTAACTACTAGTAGATACACAATTCCCATATTTCTCTCAACTCACTCACTCACTTGAGACTATATTTACTATCTCTAGGAAAACACTTTCCGCTTTCTGAAATTTGCTACAGTAGCACTCTCTTCCTATGCCTATCTTTTTTTATCCAGCAAAAAAAATCGGAATTGTGAGTGAGCAAACTTGGAGACATGGAATGATGATGATGAAATGACGCATTTGTATTCCATGACATTTTGAACAGATTGGCATTTTGAGAATTGAATTCTAAAGGAAATTCATTTTGACTACTATATATGTATACATAAAAAGATTTCAGTTTGCTTTAGAAAAAAAGTTTAACTAAAAAAGATTTTCTTTGAGAGTGATGCGGAAGAGAAAAATGGTTTTGAGTCGCTTATGTATGTATGACCATCAGAGAAGAAGAAGAACAGCAGTAGAAGAATTATTTTTTTTCTCTTTCTACTGTTTCTTTTCAAAGAGTTTTTTTCTCTTTCGAAAACTTTCACATGGTGCTGGAAAAAAGCACACACATCTTGTGTAAGAAAAAGAGAGAGTCTACAGTGAATGAGTACATATATATA
>VCNE01000845.1:0-15031 GCA_009869805.1 Oncopodura yosiiana | reverse complement strand
TTTTTTTTTTGTCATTGTATGATCTTTCAATGAGATTAAGTTTAATATGTACTGAGTCTTTAAATATATTTTATATGGTTTATTATTTTTGATTAAATGATTGCTTTCTTGCACTAACAATTTATAAATATTTCCTTTTTTCAATTTACAGAGGTGTTATGGACGAGAGTGGTGAACAATTTGTTGCTTACTTTTTACCTACTGAAGAAACATTAAATAAAAGAAAAAGAGATCAAGAAGCTGAAAAAGAATATGAAGAAGATGAGATTTATGAATATAGAATGGCAAGAGAATATAATTGGAATGTTAAAAGTAAAGCTACTAAAGGATATGAAGAAAATTACTTTTTTGTTATTCGTGACTCTGGTGTATTCTATAATGAATTGGAAACGAGGTTAGTTTTTTTTTGTTTTTTGAGGTTGAGATATAAGATATTAATTTCTTATTTTATTGTTCTTTTTAGAGTACGACTCAACAAACGTCGTATCCGTGGTCCACATCAACAAATCAATACAAAATTATGTGTCAAACATATTCCTCTAACTGCAGGTGACTATAAATTTCAACGTAACAGAGAAAAAGAACTTGAACCACCGCAAGAAGAAGAAGAGGAAGAAGAAGAACCACCAAAATCAGATGATGAAAAATCTGATCATACAGCTGAAAATAAATCTGATGATGAAGGTGGCAAATCTGATAATTCTGATGATGAAGATGCAAAATCAGATAAAATTAAATCAAGTCCAAAAAGTAATGATGGGTCAGATTCAGATTCTAGTAGTTCATCTTCTTCTTCCTCATCATCATCATCGAGTTCAGGCAAATCAGGTTCTGACAAAGGTATTAAAAAACATTTATTACTTACATAAAAAGTATATAAATTGTTGAGTTACATGATTCTACAAACCTAATTTATTAATTTTTCAAGTTCAGGCAAATCAGGTTCTGACAAAGGTATTAAAAAACATTTATTACTTACATAAAAAGTATATAAATTGTTGAGTTACATGATTCTACAAACCTAATTTATTAATTTTTTTCAAATATAGAAAAAACTAAGAAAGCTAAACCAATTAAAAGTGATGATGAAAGATCTTCAGATGGAGGAGGAAAGGCTGGTTCAGGTTCTGGAGGCTCGAGATCAAGATCTAGATCAGCTTCTGCATCATCTGGAAAATCATCATCTGCTCCACCATCAGATTCAGAATAATTTTGTCAATTTACTTTATCAGAAACAGTTTTTTAATTATATATGAAGTATTATTATACTGCAAAACTTGTCTAATTTCTGTTATCTAACTTGATAAATAAAATGTACTTTACAAAATAAAAAAAACATATTTACTTTTGATGATCTTTTGATATTTTTTGAAAAAATTTTTTTCATGCAAATGCAAACAAAGAAAAACTGACTCATTCGCCGCGTAATTCAAATTCTAATAACTGCTTGCTGTCATCTGCTCAACTGTTCTCTTGATTGTCGTAAAAATTTGTTAAAAAATCAAAGTTAATTGTCATCATTCATTGAAAAAATACATTAATTTAGTTGTATTTGGAAAGACTGTATATGCTTTACTCAAAAGCACTTCATTTTAGTAAAAATTTTGGTAGAAAACAACTTATTTCATCGTTCTTCTTCTAACAAGGTGAGTTTTTGTACACAACTGTTTGACATTTCATTGTCATATTTCTTGGTAAACAAAAAGAGATAGAAGTTGGATTATAGTATAATAGTTACTTTTTAAGAATATGGTTAGAATATAGAAATAATTAATAACTAAGTCACATTTTGGAATTTGAGAAGCCAAATTTTGTGTGCTTAGAATCAACTTGACGCCTCTACTTCTTCTTCTGATGGATGCCGATGATTGATTGTGGATATAAAAATTAAAATGGCTTCTATAACTTATGCAGAACAACAGATTCAATTTGTGACCTCTGAAAATGGAACAAGTTTTAGAGATGTTTCTCAAGTTCTTACATCTATTTCATTGATGCCATTACTTTCTGCACTTTTACTTCCATGGGTTGTTCCAAAATCATTCAATACACTTTCTTCATCATCATCACCCTATCAAAATTGTATTCGAGCCATTGTAGAATATCCAGTTCTTATAGTATTTCCATTATGGTTTGTAACTGTATTAGCTGGAGGAGAACGTGATGAAACTGATAAAGGAGAAGGATGGGTTGGATTTATTTTAGTCACAATCATTTGTTCATGTTTTGGTATTATTATTGTCAACCATTCAATTACAAGACCACCATGGGCTGGATTTAAAGCTGAATGGGAAAGAATTAAGGATAAACAAGTTGATTGGATCTCAACAAATTTTTCTTTAGTATCAAAAACTACTACTGCTAGTCAACAAAAAGAAAAAGAAGAAGAACAACAACAACAAGAGTCAACAAAGCCATCATCAAGTACTAAGTTTCCTTTTATGACAAATTATCGTTCCATTACTACGTACATAACAGTACTTTCAATATTAGCAGTCGATTTTGTAATATTTCCTAGAAGTATTTGCAAAAACAAAAGGATTTGGATTCAGTTTAATGGATATTGGAACTGGATGTTTTATCTTTGCAAATGGAATAGTCGCACCAGAAACTAAAAATAAGAAATCCATTTTGAAAAAGTCGTTGATCTCTTCAATACCATTATTTGTACTTGGCTTTATCCGATTGATTACTGTTAAAGGTAAAAAGAAAAGAATTTTTTTAAATTGAAATATCTAAATTTGTATTCTAAAATGAGAATTTTCTTTCTTGTCTTTTTTCTTTCTGTAGGAACTAAATACCATGAAGTGATTGAAGAATATGGCGTTCATTGGAATTTCTTCTTTACATTAGCTTCTGTTAAAATCTTAAGTTCTTTAGTATTTACATTTATTCATCCAAAGACTTCTTTAATAGCATCAGCTATAATTGCTTTCACTTATGATCTTGTTCTTGTACAAACTGGACTTCAAAATAATTACATTCTAAATTCAAATATTGATAGAAAAACATTCATAAATGCTAACAGAGAAGGACTATTTTCAATTTGGGGATATCTGTCAATTTATTTGGCAAGTGTTTACTTTGGAAAAATTTTATATCATAAAACACGTACAACAATACATTCCTGGTCAATTTATTGGATTCAATCTGGAATTCATGTTTGTATTCTATGGGGATTATTTTATTTATCTCATACGTTTGGAAATCCATCTTGTCGTCGAGTAGCAAATTTAACTTATATTTTATGGATTTTAGCAACAAATTATATGCTATTTTGGCAACAACTTAGTATTACATTACTTCTTACTTGTCTACAACATTTAAGTCTACTTCATGGACCATTACTCTGTTATAAATTGAATGAAAAACACGAATGGGAAAAACAACGTAAAGCACTTGAACAAGAAAAATCCAAATGGAAAGCTACAAAAGGTTCAGCAAAAGAAGACTCAGCACAAATCCTAGCTAGTTTAAATGAAAAATTGAAAAAAGTTGAAGAAGAACTTAAAAGATGTGAAGATAATGCTGATGAAGAAAGACATGAATTAGATAGATTATTAGAAGAATTAGAAGAAGATATGACAAAGAATGAACCAAAGTTATTAAAAGAAGAAGAAATGACAGCACAACATATTCAATTAAAAAATGATCAACATAGATTTGTTTCATTAGTTGATTTATCTGGGTCTCCAATTATATTAGAAGCTATTTGTTACAATGGATTAGCAATATTTTTACTTGGAAATGTATTAACTGGTTTAGTCAATTCCATGATGTTTACAATTTACGTTCCAGGATTTGCAGCTTTATTCTGTTTATGGTTATATGCTTCCTTTATTTGTTTAATTAGTGTTATATTATATTGGTACAATTGTCAGCTCAAGTTTTGGTAATTTTATAATTATTTAAAAAAGTACAAAAATTATACCATCATAATTTTAGTCATATGTACATAAATAATAATAATAAAGCAATAAAAGTACTACAGTGTGAAGAATAATAATAATTTTGTAGCTCAACTCTGCTATTTATTTTGTTGAGAGATTATGTAATCCAACTTCTATCTCTTTTATTAGTGTCATGATTAATTCATTATAAAAATATTTTGTTCATTCACTACAGAATTGTACTTTACAATTTAATAATACAAATATCAACACCAGACTTTATCAAAGTTCTCTAGCAGCAGCAACTAAACAAGGAGCCATCATCATGAGTAAATTCAATTATCCTGAAGTACGTGTTGAATCTGTTGTTGAAAATTTTCATGGAGTGAGTGTCGAAGATAAGTATCGTTGGTTAGAAGATGCTGATTCTGAAGAGACGAAAAAATTTGTAGAAGAGCAAAATAAAGTAACTAATCCTTATTTGGAAGCTTGTCCTGTTAGAGAGGATATTCAACAACGTCTTACAGAGTTATGGAATTATGCAAAATACTCTTGTCCTTTTAAGAGAGGCTCACGTTACTTTTTCTTTAAAAATTCTGGTTTGCAAAATCAAAGGTATCAATGTATTTTGTTTACTTCTGCAGTCACTGTATTAAATTAAGAATTTGTATTTATTTCCTTGTAGTGTTTTGTTTGTTCAAGACTCACTGACTGATGAACCAAGAGTGTTTATGGATCCTAATGAATTATCTGAAGATGGTACAGTGGCAATAAATACCCAAAGATTTTCAGATGATGGTGAAATTTTTGCTTTTGCTCTATCCAAGTCAGGAAGTGACTGGATTGATATACATTTTAAGAATGTTAGTACTGGAAAAGATTATCCTGAAGTTCTAGAGAAAGTCAAGTTTTCTAGTATTAGTTGGACTCATGACAATTTAGGAATATTTTATGCAAGATATCCTGATCAATGTGGAAAAACTGATGGTTCTGAAACAACTACAAATGAAAATCAAAAGCTCTATTATCATAGATTAGGTACAAAACAAGAAGATGATGTTCTTGTAGTAGAATTTCCAGAAAATCCAAAATGGAGAATGTAAGTGAATTAATTTTTAAAGCAATGAAAATTAATTTAATTTTTCTATAAAATATATTATTATAGTGGAGCTGAAGTATCTGATTGTGGAAAATACTTGATAATTACACCTCAACAGGACTGTCGTGATAATTTGATATTTTATGCTGATTTAACTGAACCATTAAAGAATGGAATTAGTAACAAATTGGAAATGATTCCAGTTGTTACACAATTGGAAGCAGATTATGATTACATTACAAATGAAGGATCAGTATGTTATTTTAGAACCAATAAGAATGCACCAAATTATAGAATTATTGGAATTGATTTCAACAACCCATCTGAAAATTCATGGACAACTCTAGTTGCTGAACATCCAAAAAATGTTTTAAGTTGGTCTGCTTGTGTACATCAAGATAAATTGGTTGTTTGTTATATTCAAGATGTTAAAAATACTTTACAACTTCATAGTCTTCGTGATGGTTCTTTTATTCAAGAATTTCCTCTTGAAGTTGGTACAATAACAGGATATTCTGGTCGAAAAGAACAATCAGAACTATTTTTCCAATTTGCAAGCTTTTTGACTCCTGGAATGATCTTTCATGTTGACATGAATTCTAGACCATTAGAAGCAAAGGTATTGTAATAGTATCAATACTACAACATAATAATATCTTTTTTTATTTCTATTTTCTTTTGCATAGATATTTCGTCAAGTATCTTTGAGTGACTTTGATCCATCATTGTTTACTACTACACAAATTTTTTATAATAGCAAAGATCAAACGAAAGTGCCAATGTTTATTGTACATAAGAAAGGTTTAAAATTGGATGGTAATTCTCCATGTTTGCTGTATGGATATGGTGGTTTCAATATTTCTGTTCAGCCAACATTTTCTGTGAGCCGTATTGTCTTTATGCAACATTTGAATGGTGTTGTAGCAATTCCTAATATAAGAGGAGGTGAGAGAAAATTTTTTAATTCAGGCACGATTCGGTGAGATATGAGATGGGATGTGTTTTGGTAAATAGGTGGAGAATACGGAGAGGCTTGGCACAATTCAGGTCGTTTATTATCAAAACAGAATGTATTTGATGACTTTCAGTATGCTGCTCAATATTTGATTGAAAATAAGTATACCAATTCTAAAAAGTTGGCTATTCAAGGGTAACAAAAAATATAAATAATATATCCTAAGTACATAAAATAGATATCAATGTGAAACTTTCTTATGTGATCAATAATATAGTGCCTCTAATGGTGGTTTGTTAATCGGAGCTTGTGTGAATCAACGCCCTGATCTTTTTGGTGCTGCTATAGCTCAAGTTGGTGTATTGGATATGTTACGCTTCCACAAGTTTACTATTGGATATGCATGGTGTTCTGATTATGGCAATGCTGAGGAGAGTAAAGAGCATTTTGATAATTTAATCAAGTTTTCTCCATTGCATAATGTTCGTCTTCCAGAAAATGAAAACATTCAATACCCAGCATTACTTTTAGATACTGCTGATCATGATGATAGAGTTTCACCACTCCATAGTTTCAAGTTTATTGCAGAAGTTCAAAGAGTTATTGGATCCAATAAGAGACAAACAAATCCTTTGCTCATTAGAATTGAAACAAAGGCAGGTCATGGGGCCGGGAAGCCTCTGGCAAAAGTTATTCAAGAACAAGCCGACATTTGGGCATTCCTGGTTCAATCTTTAGGTTTAAAGTTTGAACGATGATGAAAAACAGTATTAATTATTTGGCTCATATAAGAAATTCAATCACATCATTATGTAACTTTATAATAATCTATATTGAAACTTGTAATTGATGGCCTTTAACTTTTCTAATGAATATATAATATTGTCAATTCATTGTCTAAAAATAGTAGCAGCAAAATTGTACTTGTATTAATATGTGTGAGAAGCCAGTAAATAATAAAGTCATGTCATGATAGTCATGAATAATCTAAAAAGCTCTTGAATCTGAAACAGATGCATATTTTTTATGTTGTTAGCAATAACTACATTATTTCAAACTTTGTCATCAATAGTCCTCCATAATGTTTACCGAAAGCTAGAGCACTATGTTTGTTTTGATGTAAATGACGTTCAATAAATGTAGTATTTACTTGTGTGTACAGTTGCCAAAATGGGGTTTACAAGTACACAACTTATCCTTCTGTTGATATCTTTTGAAATAATTTTTGCACAATACAATACTTTATCGTCAGTTTTTAAAAATTGTATTTTACATTTTGACACATCTTTCCAAAAGCAAAATCTTGATTTTTACATCACATTACTTTCTCAGCAGCAGCATGAAATTACAAATACATTTTTCCTACAATCAAAAGGTGACTTTCTTTGCAATTCTTACAGAGAAATGAGTCACTTTAATGTATGTGACAATATTATTTTACAGTTTTATAAATATGAGCAATGTCTAGTAAAAGTATTGTATTTACAACAAACTGCTTATCATAGTACAGAGTTGATCAGTTCTGAAACTATACTACAAAATCCAACATACATTGTTCTAATGGCGAGTGAGCTATTAATTTGATCATTATTATAATATTCATTATAGTAAATACACTTACAATAGCTCAATGCCAGTATCGTCCATTTTTACTTTATTGACTGGAGCCAACAAATGGTACACTTGTTGTATGTACTGTCTTTATAATTCATCTATCATCTTTCAAGAAATTAAAAAACAAGAAGTTGACAAGCAAACTATAAAGTCAATTTGGAAAAAGTTGCATAATAATTTACAAGGTAACAAATATGATAATTTCAGATTTTAGGGATTCAGAATTATCTACTACTACATCATCAGTAGTAAATAATTTGGGAATTATAATTGCTGAAAAACATAATGGTACACTAATTTCACCAAGTCAAAGACGTTTTAACGTTGCCTCAGAACTAGAATTTCGTAAACATACACGTATCTACTCAGATTTCTTTTATCAATACCAAAAAACAGTTTCTGTTGGAACTCTAATGTTGAAAAATGGGCAACATAGTTTTCTAATTATTGCTGATAAAAGATATTTTAGTGGCTATGTTTTATTAGGGCCATTTGACAAACTGACATGGATCTCTTTAGTAGTAGCTACTTTAAGTTTTACATTATTATTTTTTCACTTAGGATTTTCACCATTAAGTGTCATAGCTGTATTATTAGAACAACAATTAATTATCAAAAGTCGTAATATAGCCAAGAAATTAAGGCATATATTTTTAATTACAATTCTCATATATTTTTCTCTAATTATAACGAATGCTTTCAAAGGAAGTTTATTAAAACATATTGTATTACCACAAGTTATCGGCCTTCCTAAAACAATTGAAGAGTTAATTCAAAGTCCATATACTATTTTAAGATGGTATGAAAATAGTGTCACAAATCATATTCAAAAAAGAAATACTAGTTGTTGGTCAATTATTGGCAAACCAAAAATCTATTCTAATCAAGTTAATTCACTATTTCTTAAATTTGCTGTCCATAGTCCAAAAATTTTGAGTGCAAGTAAATCAAAAATAAAAATTAGAACGATAGAAGATCTCTTAATTTCAATTTACAATAAAGAATCCATACAAGTTCGAATGGAAGAAGTTTGCTACTTTGAAGGTGATGAAGTTATCAAATTAAATTTACATAATCAGCCATACTTTATAGTTTTGTTAGAGTCTGATGAAATGGAATCAATAAAATTACTTTCAAATTCATTTTCGTTATATTGAAACGATAAGGATACCATCAGCAGGATATTCACAAGTTGAGTAT
Source organism: Oncopodura yosiiana (assembly GCA_009869805.1). Classification (NCBI taxonomy): domain Eukaryota; kingdom Metazoa; phylum Arthropoda; class Collembola; order Entomobryomorpha; family Oncopoduridae; genus Oncopodura; species Oncopodura yosiiana. The sequence continues at coordinate 6,273 of VCNE01000845.1, read as the reverse complement.
TCTCAAATTTCTAGAAATTTTTTTGAGCCATTTATATATTCTACATTTTCAACTTTAGTAGGAGGCGCTCATATTGTAAAACATTTGGAAACTAATTCTTCTGATAGCTTATGGACGCCAGAGAATATTTATAGAAGAAGAAATTTATGCATGAAGAAATCCAATAAAAATTTAAAATCACCATTTCTTAAATATGGTGATAAATGTAGAGCATTGTATACTGATATAGGAATTAGTGCTACTGCACTTATGTTTAATAATGTCAAGATTTTGTTTGTTATAGTTGGTATTTTAATTGGGATTTCATGTGTAGCATTTGTATATGAAGTGTTGTTGAGAAAAGTCTGCAAATTAAGTGCAATAAACTTTTGTCATTGATCTTGAACGTCTTAATTGAATTTCATCAATGTAGGTTTAAAAATTTTGTGTAATTTTACTAAGTACATTAAACTTTTGTCATTGATCTTGAAATTCATAAGTGCAACCAATATATGTGATGTGTACAACAATGAAACCGTTATATCTTTGCATGTACAATTGCATCTTATGAAATTATTATGAAACATTGTAAAGTCAAGAGACTATGCATTTGTGAGTTCATCTTGATTACTATATACTTACAGGTAGACAGATAGATACAGGTGTTACGCTTCAAGTTTTTACCTTAGAGAACATATTAAATCCAATTTATACTCTTACAGCAGCTGAAGCACAACATTTTTCTACTTTTGTTAAGATTTCTTACAAGAAGGTTAAGAAGAGGTGATTATATAGCTAGTAACTTTTTTGCACATAGCACCGGAAGCTCACTAGATTAAGACTTGGATTGTGTAAAATTCCTACTACAATTTATGAAACTATAACATTATTATTATTACAAAAAGTTAGAGAGATAGAGCTAGTGTCTTTGAACAAACTTCTTGAAGACAAAAAGTTTAGAGAAAAATGGCCTGGGAAATATTATTGGTCATTTTGTTAATTATCTACATTGTATTTGACGTCCATTATTTTATTCGAGTAGCCTTAACCTACCTAATTGCTAGATTTATTCGTAAGAAGATTAACATTTTGGAACCATCCGAGATTTATGGAGTTGTTTTACCTTCTGATGCTGATTTTATGGTAAAATATATAAAATGCTATTATAATAAATTTGAATATATAATTATTACTTCTTTATGTATATATACAGCTCACTCATATGAATAACTCCAGATACCTTCGTGAATATGATTTTGCCAGGTTCGATCATGGTGAGAAAATAAAAAGGCTTTATTATATTATTCATTTATATACTCCACTTTAGTTTAAAAGTTAATAATTAAATGTCTCAATACTATAACAGCTACAAGAACTGGAATAATGGAAGAAGTACTGAAAAAAGGTATAACTGTGTGCAATAAGTAGTTTCACCAAATTGATTAATTCTTTATTGTCAATGCAGGTGGAAACTTCCCTGTCTCAGCTATAGCTGTCCGCTATCGTTTACCAGCAATGATGTTTTCTCCATACAAAATTGTTAGCAAAGTAGTTTACTGGGACAGTGGTACAAAATCAATTTTTATGGATCAAAGATTGGTTACATTAAAAGATGGTATTGCTAGAAGTGTTGGTTACACTAAATTGGCTTGTGTCAAATTTGATGTTGATGAAGTAGTCAAAAAACTCTTTCCAAATGTTCAAAAACCAGAAATGCCAGCAGATCTCAAAAAATGGATAGAGTCAACTGATCTATCTAGTGAGATGATGAAAAAGAGTACTTAAATATAATATATGTTATTTTCATTTTCTCTTTATAATATGCAATAAATCAATATTCATAATTTAATAATAACTTTTTCATATGTACAAATAAGATACATATAAATGAAACTCATATTTTATTTAGCATCTTTAAAAAAAATTTTGCACACGGCTCAATCATGTCCTCGGTTTCGGTTCTATAGTTAGAGGAGAAAAATTCAAACCGGTATTTTCATTTGTGGGAAACATAAAGCAAATAATATTATCATCAAGGTCTCAAGTCCTCCATGTTCATAAAAGAGATTAAAGTACAAAAGTCGTAAATATTTTAGTTGGATATTGTAGTTTGCGTAGTTTGCGATGTCTCAAATTAAATACTTTACGTAACACGACAGTTCACTAAACCTTTATAGTATTTCTCTTATTATAATCGATACAGTTGAGAGAGTTTGAGAGACGTGAGCTTAGTTAGTTGCCTCGTTTGTACTACAGTCACAGTTAAGTTACTCTAATAAAAAGGAGTAATAAGGAAAATATGACTGTGTCAATGTCAACTTTATCATTTGCTGGACTCACAGGATACAAATTATCATGGGCATACATTGTACCACCTTTGGCTCTCTATTTCTTTTTTGATGTCAACTATTATCTAAGAGTTTTAAGCAGTGTTGTGTTTGCAAGATTGTTTCGTAAAAAAATTGGATTTACAGATGAATCAACTACTTATGGTAAATATTTCAAGATATTTTTGAGTGACCACTTTTGTCTAATTAACTTTTTTTTACTTTTTCGACAACAATACATACTATAGGAATTGTTTTAAGCACAGATCTTGATTGCCTATTTGTTCATATGAATAATGCAAGATATTTAAGGGAGTATGATTTTTGTCGGTTTGACTTTGCAAGTCGAACTCGACTAATTGATGAAATCGTGCGACATGGTGGAGGTAAATTAACATAATTGAATTTTCAATCAATTCAAGTTTTATATACAATTTTCTATTACCTACTTTTAACTTATAGGACTACCTGTGGCAGCTCATACAATTCGATACAGGTTACCTCTAATGTTTTTGTCAACTTATAAAGTACGTATATATAATTAAATTAATAGTATGTAACAGCACAATAATAACATGAAATTCTTATTTGTGTAGATTGTGACAAGAGTGTTGTATTGGGACGAAAGATTCATCTACATAGAAAGCAGGACAATATCATTACGAGATGGAATTGTGAGGACAATTAGCTACTCAAAAATAACAACAAATTTTAGAATTGATTGGTTCATGAAGAAATATTATCCTGATTTGAAACGACCTGAAATGCCTGATGATCTAAAAGCTTGGGTTAATTATATTGAGCTCTCAAGTCAAGCTTTAAAAAATAAGTCTACATAATCTCAGTTTTAATTAGTTAGAAGTGAAAATTTAGTCATTACTCATTGTATTACAGAAACTATATGTAAATATGTGTAGCTAGTAATCAATAATCCTGACACGACAGATCGATCAAATTACCAGTAATAGTTTAATAGCACGGTGACAGTATATACCTTATTCATTCTCAGACGCTTATAGAAATAAGTAAAAAAGCACGCAAGTACATTTCAGTGATACGGGTTAGTTTATTGTAAAAAGAGTACTGATTTAGCTTTATTTTTGACACATGTATAGTATTGAAAGGATTATTATTTGAAAGGTTTTAATTGTTAAACCTGATGCTGGGAAAGTGATAGCTGTTGTATTATCTCAGATGATGTATTTTTGTTTGCAATAAAATTTGCACATTCAAATTGTCAACCCATCAAGTTGCAATGTATCATTTAACGCATAATATTTTGATAGATCTATTTTTTATTACTGTTTTATCATTTCATACATCCATGCCATATAGTCTTGTTACATTATGTCTCTGTATATACTCAATCTTCAGTTCAATGTTCTCAATTTTCTCAAGGACAGTCATTTCACTCGATACATTCAGCTGAGCAGTTTAGTAGTGTTGTTGTTTTTGCTATCTTTTTGCAAAATAATATTTTTGATACTCCAGAGAAAATTAAAATGTTGGATACATTAGCTAACAATTGGCGTTCAGCTGGACTGGTGTCAGCAGCTGTAATAACTGGTGCTGCTGTTGGAATGACTGTAGTGTCACTAGCAAAACGAGAGAAAATAGCTACACCAGAGAAATATATCAAAGTTGGCACTGTCAAAGAGTTGATACTGTAAGTTAATTTACAATTTAGTTCACATTTTCAAAATGCTAATGATAGCAATATTCTAGCTATCCTATCAAATCATGCAAAGGTGTCAATGTCAATGAAGCTACTGCTACAACAATTGGATTAAAAGGTTAGTATTTAGTTATTTTTCTTATTTATAGTTTTTATTTCATATTTATATGTATGTGTATGCATTTTATACAGCTTCTGACTACTTACGTGACAGAGTATTCATGGTTGTTGACAGCCGCTATGTGTTCCAAACTCAAAGAACCATTCCAAAAATGGCATTAATCAAAGTTTCCATTAATGGCAATCAACTTACAGTCAGTGCTGAGGGTGAAACTCCATTGACAATCAACATTCCTGACGATAAGCCAGAGTTGAGAAAGTCATGCAGGTATAAACTAATTCAATTTACAATATCACTTGATGTTAATTGCTTCTTTTCATTTTGCACAGAATATTTGATGACCATGTCCCAGTTTGTTTGGAATGTGGAAATGAAATTGCTGCATGGTTGAGCAAATATCTGGAGAAAGATGGTTTACGACTTGTTTACCATTGCGTAGCTAATACGCAAAGATCAATGACTCCTTTGCAAAAGAAGTTTCCAATGTTTGTTCCATCCGACAAGGTATTATAAGCATTAATATTTTTATGGTATGCTGGAATATGATTTTTAATATTTAAAATTTATTAGGGAAGTCTACAAGATCAGACTAGCTACATGATGATGGCAACAGCCAGTGTTGAAGCTTTAAATGAGAAATTGGAGAACAAAGTGACACATAGAAACTTTCGACCATCAATTCTAATTGAGAACACTCCTGAAGCATTTGCTGAAGATTTTTGGAGTTATGTTCGTATTGGAACTGATGGTCCAGTTTTTAAAGCAGCAAAGCCTTGTACTAGGTTAGTTCTTCAAATCAAGTTCTTATTCAGTGCACTGAGCACTGAATAAAAAGCTCATCATCTACATTTTACTATTTTATTCAGATGCAAGCTAACAACAGTTATTCCAGAGAAAGGTGCTTTTGATGAGAATGGGTGAGCCATTGTCGACTTTGACAAAAATGAAACGCTCAATGGGAGATGACAGAGTTGATAAATTAGTAAAGAATCAAGCAATTATTGGTCTTCAATTGGGAATATTTTCAAATGCAGGAAAAAATATTAAAGTTGGTGATCCAGTATTTGCTGCTTTAATGTAATCAACATAATGAGTGTGCTATTTGTATGTATATACTACAATTATATTATTAGCCTCCTGTGAGATGAAATGAATAAAACAACAGTTACATTTACTTAACAGATATTTCTTAAGTCGTAATTAGCATAACGGGCTTAGTGACGTAAATGTCTTCATGTGATGTACATATCCATAATAGGAATGGTAGTTAGTTTCTCCTTAACTTGTTGTCTGTCTGTCTGTAAAGTTATTAAGAAGAAACTTTTACTATATATAACTAGTTTATGTTGTTAGAAAAATTATGGAGAACAACTGGAAAATTGGAATCTCAACAGCTCTTGCTGCAAGTCTAACTACATCAGTTGGCTATTGGATTTGGCAAAATAAATTTGCTAAGGAGAAAAAACCACTTCCTGAAAAATGGGCACAGATTGCAAAAGTTGAAAAATTAATAATTTACCCAATAAAGTCATGTCAAGGGGTTGAAGTTGATTCTGCTATTCTTACAACATTGGGTTTAAGAAGTAAATATATAATAATTAAGGCCTATCTATATAATATTGAAATTTTACTCATTTTCTGACTCTACTTCTAGTGCGGGATAACAAAGTTAGAGACAGAGATTTTATGTTGGTCGACGAAACTGGAAATTTCAAGACGATGACAACATTTCCAAAAATGGCTCTTATTAAAGTTGCCATTAGTGGACATGAAGGAGACGAGAAGATCACTTTAAATGCACCAGATATGCCTGAAATTACATTTACATATCCAAAACCAACTGCTGAACTTATGACTTGTAGACTTAAACATGATAGGAATATAAAAGCATTACATTGTGGTGAAGATATTGCTCACTGGTTTCAAACTTATTTGGGACAAGATCATCTTCGACTCCTTTATCATCATATTGATAAAACTCAGAGAACTTTTGAACCATATATGTACAAAGTACCAGGATTTCTTCAGTCTGATATGGTATTTAGATTACAATTTAGCAATAGCTATTAGTAATTCTGAACTTTCTTATCTATTTTAGGGTTCGTTCCACAATGAAACTGGATATTTGCTCATTTCACAAGAATCTATTGATGATTTGAATACTCGGCTAG
>VCNE01000843.1:0-13960 GCA_009869805.1 Oncopodura yosiiana | reverse complement strand
CTATCGTCATCAAGTCAAACATCAAGAGATTCTCTCAAGAGTTATGCTTTTCTCTCTATTTCTTTCTCAACCTATAATCTTCTGACTTCTTATTCTTAACTTCTCAAAATGGGAATTGGTATTGTCATCGGAAAGGCATACAAGAAGAAAGACAGTTGAAGAAGCTTCTTCTTCCCTCTTCTATACTTGTTACTACTGTATAGTAATAATAGACTGTCTGATCATAGAAAAATATGTCTCTTTGACTCTTTCCTTACTACATCACTCATGTTACATAGCTTACCTTGAGCTTTTTCTGTCTTTAAGGAAGGAAAAAGATATGGAAAAAAGAATAAAGTGCTTTTCAAAGTCCAAACCGAGAGATGTATATATATAAGCTACATAAAAGAAAGTCATATAGCAAATAGCACACGTTGAAGAAAGAGAGAAGCTGTGGCTATATAAGGAACAATATATAAATTCTCTATAGAAAAAGTGAGCTGATGATGTGACCTGATCAAAGATATCTGAAAAAGAGATGCTGCTTGCTCTCTCTCTTTGTACAAAAAGTTTTTCTCTCTTTTATTCTTATATACTTTTCCATTTGGATCTTTCTTCTTCGTCTTCTGTCCTTTTTTCCTATTTGACATATGAGAGTAGAGTATAAACACACAGAGCAATTTGGATTAAGAGAGTGAAGAGAAAAAGTTTTATTTTATTCTTTCTCATGTTGTCGGAATCAGGCTTTTTTTGGTTTATTCTTTATTGTTATCTATATAACTAAAGCTTCAATGAAATAAACGAAAGCAAATAAGAGAGATTAAAGACATCCAGGAGTTTGGAAAAGTAGCCACGATGGCAGCAGCGCAGCAAAATAATAAGTGAGTAAAAGTGAGTGAGGTAGCAGAGCTCACATTGCATTGGTAGTAGTAAGTAATGACTCTAGAGCCATAGACAGAAAGTAGTTATATCAACAAAAAAAACTGAGTATAGAAGAAGAAAGCAACAGCCAAGAAGAAGAAGCCGGGTAGTGTATGTATGTATATAGCATTGCCGGGAGAAAAGAAAAGAGAATATAATAATATTCTCTGGAATAAAATTGAGCAATGCGCTTGTGCTAGAGCCGAATAAAATGCTCCAGAGTTTGGAACAAGGACAAGAGCGACGGTCGTCGGTCGGACCGTAATCGATCGATTCTCAAAAAAAATGAAAAGGGGGAAAGCTTTAGAGAGAGAAAAGAACGAAGCCTGGCAACTACCTAGAACTTATACTATATAGTTGTAGTAACAAGGGGATACTATATAGAGAAATATCGGTGGAAAAAGTAGTATATATATATAGAAGAGAATTCCCGGGTTGAAACTCTCTCTCTCTCGTCTAGTTTTGCACAAGTGTGTCTCTCTTGTTGTATAAAGGCATTGGAGAGAGTTGGAAAAGGATATAGTTGTAGGTTGATGTCTCTCCCGTCTCCTGAAAGCTACATCACAGCTACCCTTTGAGCACCTTACCAACAATTTATATAACTTGTATATATATCCTAAAATTCAGACTACTCCTCACTGACTGACTCTGTCCAGCTCTCTTTTTGCCGTCGACGTCGTCGTCGTCATCATCATCTCTTTCTCTCTCTCTCTCCAGTTGTTGTTCACTTACTCACTCTCTCTTTCTTCACTCAAAACTCCAGTCACCTGAACAAACCTGAGCACTTTGATCAAACTCTTGGTAGCAGAGACACACTCATTGTTTTCCTCTCTCTGGCTGAAAATATTTTTCAAAAAGTACTCAAAGTTATTTTACAAGAAAGAGAAAAAAAGTAATAATCAACTGCCTGGGTATACAAGTAATACAGTTTGACAGTAGCTAAAAAGAGAAAGAAGGAGAAATAATTTTCGTTCCACTAAAACTCAACGAGCGAAACGAAGCTGAAATCCTGAAGAGCAGTACACATATATAGGAGCGAAGGATGTAGTCTATACAACAGCAAAAGCAACATCTTGTCTCGACAACTATTGACTATTTTCTCAAAGTGTAACAAATTACATTTCTACGTTCTTCTTCTTTTGAGAGTCTCCATGATCATCCACAGTTTCCATCTTCTCTTTCTCAACGATTTTCTTCTTCTTCTCTCTTGGAGAAAGCAGGAGATGCGGCAACAAGATCTCAACTCTACAGCAGCAGTCTCACACCGCCCCGTATGACTTCATCTTCTACGCCTGTTGAAAGATCTAAACTGCCATTACTACAACTATACAGTCGGCTTCAAGGAATTCTTTTGGTAAGTACCTTTTTGAAATTTTTTTATATCGGCATAATTTGACACTTGTGTATAGTTGTAATAATGCATATATATATATTTATCACAAAGTTCATAAGGATAATTGCATAGGGCATATGTGGTGTGGCAAAAAAGTTTGTTCATATCTACACGATTTTGATTAGCTTACAACTTCCCATTAGTTTTAATTTTATGTTGTCGAGCAGCAACAAACATGCAAGACAGAATTGATTCTTATAACAGCTCTACACCTTTTCTTGTTATCTTAACATATGTACAATTATAACTAAAATGTCACAGTTCAGCAACATTCTATACCAGTCAGTGACGACTTTTAGTTAGACTTAATAATATTCAGTAGTGTAAAGGTTACTTTAGAGAAGAATGCTTCAACTGTATTAGAGCTTTCTAAAAATAAAATCCAGTCTCATTGATATAATATCTCAAAACTCAAAGGACATTCATCAAATGTACTTTGTACTTGTCGAAGAGAAAACACATGTTGTCATCACTGTTTGGTAGATACTTTTTTTCTACAACGATTATGATATGCTGTTGTTGTATGACAACGTGTGCATAATCAATAGAGAATACTCGTGATGGTAAATAATATCGTAACACTGGATATACATTACTTCATCAGAATAGAACACACACACATAAACATATATGCATACATTTACCTCATTCACTTATACAACAGTGTATTTATATCCAATCCACTGTCTAAGCAATTGAGGTTGAATAGAGAATAAGAATCAATAATTTGCTCTAAATTTCATGTCACCACCAGCACCAGAAGCAACCACTACTATGTCTACTACTATAGTCAACTAAAGCAAACCATTAATACTTTCTTGTAAGCTCAATGCCACTTGTTCCTTCATATTCATGCCTTCTTACTATAGGAAAATAAGTAAAGGTATATAGAGTAATTTAATAGTCTATTTGCTATTCCTTTAGTTTACTTTCTACTCTATTCACTTTATTGCATTGTGTATATAAAAAAGAAACTCATCATTGATCATTTCTCTCCTGGTACGAAAAAAAATCGAGGATCCACACACATACTATATGCATATACTATTCCTGTTATACTATGCTAGTCACTTTAGTTTTAGTGGGCAGTAAAAGCTGTAAAGTAATTTTCGCATGCAAATGTCTCAAGTACTTTCAAAGGTAGTATAAAAAGGGTTCTCTACTCTCTCTCTCCATCTCTCTTGTTATTATAACTAGCAGTAAAGTAAAAGGGGTTAGAAAAGAGTTTAGATAGCATATTTTCCAGATGAGATAAGACAGACGGAGGCTCCAGAGCATAAAGTAATATCTATACACTGCAAGAGAGAGAGAAACTGTAGAGATAGACAGACATAAGCACCCTTCCCCACAGAGAGAGTTTGATCAGGTTACGTCATCCTTCCGAGCAGCACAACGAGCTAAAGATTGGAAGATTGGATTCGATTCTAATAATAAGTCGATATTAGATACGTTTGTCAAGAGAGAATGATATTATTGTGTATCGTTCACATACATAAGACATTTAATATATTATCCTTGTTGAAAATATGGATGAGACGTGCAGGACACAACAAAATATTAGATCTCTGGCTACTCTAGTAGAAAAAAAAATAATTCTTTTCATATAAGGAATATTGCCCATTATATAAGACGTCAACAGAATCCAGAAAAAAGATCTTTTTACTATAAAGACTAGAGAATAGAAGAACATCACATAATGGAGGTCTAGAATGATTCTCATCTTGCTCCTATTATAAGATATATACTATATATATATAAGCTATGTGAGTAATACGATTGGATATTAGGATATTAGAAGCAATAGTCGTCCAACTATAGCGAAGAAGCAGAGAGAGAGAGAGTTTTCTAAGCGTATTTTCTCTTTCTCTCTTTAGAACACACATTTCTTCTCTTGCACATTGAGTATTGAGAGCATTACATTGCATTGTGTTAGATTACCCACTATGTGTATATATATATATACTATGTACTTCAGAAGGCAATAGCTACGATATGCTACTGTGAGCTGAAACTGCACAACATTTTGAGCACAAGCCTACATTCACAAGATACACAATGTGCCTTTATCGATTTCGTATAATAACCAAAAGGAAAAAGAGGGGAGACTAAAGAGAAAGAATAAGCTTGAAGCTACACACATAAAGTATAAATGCAATGGTATATATACATACACAGAGACTTACTATATATATTTCTATGCAAAAGCAAAAAGGAAAAACAACAAACCAAGCCACTATATAATATGAGTTTTATCTGTAAATGAATTAGAGTTGCTGCATAAAGAGAGAGAACCAACTCTCACATCCTTTTTAGAAAAAAATCAGCTTCAACTTACTATAGTACTAGAGTAGAACGCAAATGAGTTTAGCCAAAGAGTCGTCATTGTACAAATGGATGAAGCAAAGAGTAATAACCGTTCTATAAAACCTTGATATAAAACTTTTTTTTAATCGAAGCAAATCGGTAGAGTACAGAGAGAGAGAGCAAGTAATGTACACATAAATATATCAGTAGAGAATGAGAAGGGTGGTTCTCTTCTTCTATTGCGAGTTAAGTTGCATTGTATTGTGAAATTTAAAAATGGTAAGTAAAATAGTGAAAAGGGTGTGTGTCTGGCACACGCTGTAGAAAGATCATTGTGCATTCCAATTTTTTTAAAGCTTAGTTTAATGTATAAGGGTAAATTCAAAGTGATTGTGTGTCTGAGTAATGCTAATTTCCTTGTACATAGAGACCGGAATAGGGAAAATGTTAAATGAATGCTTAGTTAGTTCAGTAGTAATCAGAGCTTTGCATAGTATAGCCACACTAATCAATAGGCATAAAGAGAAAAAGGGTCTCTAAAAAAATACTTAGCATAAGAGTCTAGTAGTCCAGTGGTGAAGACAAATTAGCAGAAATAGTGTTGTGAACATTTTACTAAAACTTATGATAATGGTATCATAATACAAATGAAGTATTACTGCTATACTCTCACATTTTGTTCATTACGAGACAGAAAAAACAATGGCACAGCAATGCTTTTTCTTTGACCAAGGCAAATAATACGTAATACCCGTCATTAGTATTTAGTTGGTTGGAACTCTGTTGATTTTGTTCTTGTTTGGTTTTATGCTACTAGGAAACTATCATTGCTTCCATAGTATATAAGTCTATATATACTTATGTAAGGAACGTCAACACAAAAATAAATGTATAGTAGAATTCTCCGTAACAAATTAGAAAACTCTCACAGTGGGAGCACTTACTCAAAAGTGTCCAGTTGTTTTCAAAGGGTTTGTGTAGCCAATTTTTTGACAAAAAATTCTAGAGACCATCAGCTAAGGGTACAGAAGAGCAGAAGGACAAGTAGATATTATTTGTCGTTTTGCTAGTTATGTAATTTAATCTGAGCTCTTTTGGATGATGATGATGATGATGATATAGAGGTCAGAGATAGAAACGTTAGCTAATAGTATAGAAGAGAAGAAGTTGTATTGTATATTTGTGATATCAAAAAGGGATGAAAAGTAGAGTCGACAGTAGTGTGCATTTATTACGGTGCATTTAGTTATGAGTGGTTTTTGTACTGCAAACGGTCCTTTCACATGAAGACACATGTTAGATTTTTTGACAAGTAGCCACTGGGTCATGAACCTCCAGAAAAAAATACAACAAAACCTTCACATGCTCTTTACGTCTGTCTCCCTATTTCAACAGTGCGTAAAGTAAAAATATTCTATATAGCACAAGAGACTGAAGTCACACGCAACGGAAAACTATCTAATATTTAATATAAGTGAATGGATTTGTGCCATGTTTCACTCAACCCCAAAATTCTATAAACCGGTTTACATTATTACATATGCCTCATCTGCTACAAATGTCGCAATAATATTTTTTCTTTTCACATGAAGACACATGTTAGATTTTTTGACAAGTAGCCACTGGGTCATGAACCTCCAGAAAAAAATACAACAAAACCTTCACATGCTCTTTACGTCTGTCTCCCTTTTTCAATAGTGCGTAAAGTAAAAATATTCTATATAGCACCAGAGACTGAAGTCACACGCAACGGAAAACTATCTAATATTTAATATAAGTGAATGGATTTGTACCATGTTTCACTCAACCCCAAAATTCTATAAACCGGTTTACATTATTACATATGCCTCATCTGCTACAAATGTCGCAATAATATTTTTGTCTGCAATTCATGGAATTCAATACAACTATCCTCTCTATATACAACCTTTCCTATAGTCTCTCTCTCACACATTGTTTTAAAAACTATGCAAATGGAATATACTTCTCCTGTTATTTATCTTATTATTATTTCATGTTGTAAGCCTTTCAGCATTTCTCCAATGAATTTCACAATAGTCTCACTCAGTGAGTACTTTCACTACACAAAAAGAATACAAAATATGAAAAAGAATATGAGTTGATTACATGAAACAAGAAACAAAAACAGTAGAAACTTCACATATTTTCTTCCTACCAAAATTTCCCACAGAGGTTGTACTTCTACATCCAAAACACAAGCCTTTCAGCAATGACCTGTCAAATATGCATATCATTATATATATATACTGACGAAACATGAAGAGTAATAGAGACGATACATTTTGAACAATGTGTGGAAAAGTACAATAGCTTCTCATCGTCAAAAAAAGAATGACACGCGTGCATCGTTGTATATATCTCTGCAACGCTTTAGCATTCAATTCAGGTAGTATATAGAGCTTCCTATTCAATGTGTACAAAATATGATGTGATATTAATAATAATAATATCTGTATTCAAAAGAGAGCAAAGGCTACAGGCTACAATGCACTGTAAAGAAAATGTATGTACATCACGTCAGCTACTTTCTCTCCCTATATCTACATTTTCTTCTTCCTGTGTAAACTATAGAGAGAGAAAGAAGTAAATCACGATGAGACAGCTTTCTATGTATATTTTGATATCGATTCAAGTTTACTCTCTACTCTGTATTTCTATTTATACAATATATTGTAGTACTACACAATACAAAAGGAGAGAGGAGAAAAGACTTGTGTCTATATCTTAATGATGGACTAATATCATGTACAAAGTATAAAAGGTCGTTCTCTTATTGCCTCTCGTATCTTATGACCTGTCCTCTCTTTCTCTCTTACTCTTTCACACGCACTCTTTTTCTCTTCACTTCCACGCCCAACTTTCGGCATACATTTTGAGAATTTGCCCTTTTCTCTCTCTCTTTCCCATATGTCTTTAGCTTTTTCCTCAATTTCTCACTCGACTGACTCTCAAATGTACTTTGGCGTGCCATTATAATAAAATAATGTCAATGCATGCAAAACTCTAGTTGTGTATGTGTGTTAAATATAGAATAAGCTAATAGAAAAGAAACGGCAGCTCTCTACTATATAAGTAGTATATATTCCTTATTCTTTTCCCTTTCAATTGAATTAATATAATGGGAAATATATATATATAGCTAGATTTTTTATATACTTTACACTTTTATAGCTTTCATATAAGTAGAGTTTTAGATATGCAAGATAAGAAATTATAGTGAGGAAAAGAAAAAGACAGTATAGTGAAAGTAGGTGAGGTATAGTCTATATAGTAGTAGGCGTGAAAAGAAAATTATGATAAAATAATAGTGCTGTCTAAAATTTCTAATGTAAAGCTTTACGAACATTGTTAGCTTCAGTTTTTCATTGCATAAAGAGAACATTATTTAATAATGTGATCATCACCTCTTTTATTTCTATCTTCATACATATGTAAGTAGCCTTGATGCGTGTCTCTCTTGTTGAATTGGATAAAAATATACACGTAAAATTGTTCTGCAGCTTTTCTTCTTGAACTTCACTTTATGCTTTTCACTGTAGTTGTTACTTTTTTATGTGTTTTTTCTCTTTTACTTTCTTTACTTTATTGAGCCAAAGGTTGAATATTGAGAAAAAAATGTACTTATAACTTGAACAAGACTTGAGAGTATTGAGTGTCGCTCTTTAACTTGTGACGAACTTGCTTACTGTATAACATGGCATATCAGTAGAAAATGTATTGTAACAGCAACAGTGCTTTTTTATATTTGAGACATTATTTACACACATAATATTAGCCCTCGTATTATAATATATAGCCCAAATGTCGCTTAACTATATATCACATGAAAAATATACGCCCAGTAGCATGAAAACACTTTGAGCTATTGTATTTTTTATGGTTAGTTGGCTATACTATAGCCAATGTATTGTAGTAGAGTGAGAGCGACTTACGACTTTTAGAGATAGGAGCTCAAAATGTGAATAAGTGACATACAACCTAAATAACCTTACATGATAAAAGTAATGTGCTCTATAGTTTGAGAGAGAAAGAGTTGGCGATAGAGCTTTAGATAACATTTAGAGGAAATGTCATTGGTAGCGGTTCCTTTAGCGTGACGATTGTAAATAGCTTATATATATGACTACTCTATGTGTGTGCTGCTTTCTTTTCTTGTAGTACAACAGAATTTAGAAAAGTTATTTGTCTCCTTCAACTAAACTCATTTTTACAATTTACATGAGCATTGCGGAGACTTTTAATATTTCATGACTCATTGATTTCTTTCTGAAAGAAGTTTAAATTTAAATGCATGTTTTTTCGCAGCTACAAATTATATCATGGTAGTAAATATATGAGGTTTATTATGTAATTGCATTCATAATTTGACTATAGCTTCCTATATATATATTCTCTCTCGTTCCTACATGACATTAATCATTTTCTCTCTACCCATTGAAATGCAAAATAATTGTGAGTGAGGCTTAACATTAAGCATATTAGAAGAGAGAGAAAACTGTTCGTGTGTCGGCACCATTGGAATTGAAACTCTCTCTTGTATTGGAGTAAGAGAAGCTTGCAACCGGTCTCAATTTCTAGGTTTTGTTTTTTAGACTGATTTCAGACGATAACACTCCTGTTGTTGTACTACATGAGATGTAAAGTGTAGTGAACTTATACACTACCACCTGCTACTTGACTACTATAGAGTTACATAACATAGAATATATAAAACATAGATTGAGGTGAGTGCGTTTACGATTTGTTTTTGTACTACAAGTGATGGGATTAGAGATATTGTTTGTACTAAGGTTTCATATAACAGAACAGTGGAGGAAACTAGAAATGAATGTAGGTTGATGCAAGTTTATATTGCTATTATAGTGCTCAGGTGTTGTAGTTAGAGTCACAACTGAAAGTAATATTGTTTCTTCTGTTGCTTACATATAGTACTCTACTCTACTCCTTATAGTAGTCCATTAAGGTAAAATGAAAAAAGTACATAGAAAGAGAGAATAGAAAGAAAAGGTAAAGAAACTGTAGGTATTGATCGAGAAAGAGAGTAGAAAAGCTATTGGATTAGTGATCAATGAAATAAAAAGGAAACCAAGGAAAAGGATTCGATCAAATTCTTGAATCATGGAGAAAAATAGTAGGTGTGTATAACAGAGTAGAAGGCAATATGGGTAACGCCTTGGTGTGGTTTCGTCTTGACAGAGTTTGATTATTATTAGCACAATGTCTGTATATACATATATAATATTCTATTCTCCAATTGTTACGCACTACAGAAGTACATACATATATGTAGTAGAGTGGACTCTTTAAATGTACGCAAAAGAAGAAAAAGAACTTGTACTAAAAGTCTAGACTTGAGTGTAATAAAAATTGCTCACTAGTTTAACGATCGCTATAGTATACGTTATGTACATATGAAGAGTAGTAAGTAGAAAAAGGTCGAATTTCACATTCATGAATAAGAAATCCACTTGGGAATTAAATACAGGAGAAAAAGAAATCACACTTTCGTACCTAGTACTACCATACAACATATAAAATATATTCCTCATATCAAATTATTTGACTTGTTGTATTTATCACTTTTTGCAATCCCTTTTTTGTTGAAAATGTTTTGACATTTATATGAATTATATTTACTAAATGAATAAAAAACTTTTAACGATTTAAGAAATGTCATTAAAATCCAATTTCCTTGACGTAATTGTAAATTGTATAGAATTAACATTGCTACAAGTATAGAAAACCAAATGAGTTGTTTAACTCACTAGATAATTCTTTCGATTCTCAGAAGACAGGAAAAAAGCAATTGTACAACTAGGAAGAAAAAAGTACTATAATTTTTTTCCTTGTCATTTTCTCTTTCTCCGAACTCATTTTGACTTTTGTCTTTACTCTGTCATTCCACTCACTCTTTTTTCTCTCTCTTCTACAAGAGGATTCAACTTCAACTCACGTTTATTATTGACTTGCTTTCACGACGACAACAACACATTTCCAAGTCAAATGAGACGTGACTTCACCATCTCACTCAACTACCAATCTAATGACACTACTACTACTACTTATATAGACAAGTCAAAAGAGAGAGAGAGAGGCTACATATATATGAGATAGCTTGAAGAGAAAAATGAAAATGAGTTTGAGACGTCTTGTTTCGTCTCTCTTGGATTATTTTCTCACCAAAGTTCTATTAGAGTCTGACTGATATAAAATATACGAGTCTCTCACATCATCACTAGTAATTCTTTTTTCTTTTGAGGAGACAAAAAATTGCTCAACCATGGCACAAGATTTTGTACTTCATTACAACAACTGAAATTGGTTACTATATATTGCCTTTCTCTAGAAGAAGAGAGAAAGCTCCCTAGTAGTCAGAGAGAAACATAAAAAATATTTAGTTATTAGGAAAGCGAGAGCTCTTCTGTGTTGTGTCAATTGCGACAACCTGAAGGAATCGAGAAAGCAATCCATAAATAATTCATAAATGCATATGTCAATTTCTTATTTTCCTTCAAAGCGCTAGACGAGAGAGAATCTCCAGCGTCTTTACGATGAGAAAACCAATTTTGAGAATTTTTTTCTTCCTTCCATATATTGCTGAGTGATTCACTTTTTCTTACATTCAGAAGACATTGATTATATATTTTGTATATATACAAAGATAAAGTCAGGAGCAAAGAGCAACGTTAAAGAACGAAAGAAGATTGACATTTGACAAGCTAGAGTAGACCAATTTAGAAACAGACATAAAAATGTAGAAAAGTTCAGAAATGACAAAATATCGAAAAAGGAGAAAGCTTTCAACTACATAAATATAGTGTATTTTTTACTCGAGAAAACGAAGAATAGGAATAGGATTTTTCAAAGATTACTTCCAAGGTTCAATATCTCTCTCTCAGTTTCAAAAGATCCAATAGATGAAAGAAGAAGAGTATAGAGATATATAGAAAAAAGAATTCTGTAGAGAGACTCGAAATAAATGTGTGCACTAAAGATTTGTATAGAATGTGTAGAAACTCTCTCTGTGTGTTCCATTTTAGGATTGAATTGGAATTGCTAGGATTGAAAAAAATACATTTCGAGTCAAAAGATACATATGAGCTTGAATATGGATGTTATCTAGGACGAGCAGTAGTACTTTAGTCATCTATGCATATGTTGGAATATCAAATCTGTAAATGTCGACTCAACCTGCAGAATCATCTATGTGTGTATATCTAGTAGTAGCTTACGTAATATATGTAGCACGATATGTTACGACAATAACTTGTACATATACATATATATGCGCGCTATATGGAATAAAATGTAGCTTTTGGTGTTGGAAATGGAAGTGGTTGTGAGCTGAGTGAACATTTTCTAGCATTAGGGTGCGAATGGGATCGATTGTCCTCTCTTCTTCTACAACATCACTCGCTCTGAAACCATCACTGCTAGGGAATATCATATATTTGTAAGGGAAAGCTTTGGGAAGCTGCACTCACATAGAAACTATGGTAACCAAGCTTAGTTTTCTGGCATTCATCTCTGGAGTCGAGAGAGATACGTTGTGCAATGCTTTCCTATATACCTTTGACTTTAACTGTGTAGTCATCCTCTGAAATACTTTCTCTTGTAAACTCGCTGACACTTTACAACTCACCGAAATTACAATTGTTAATAATGAGGTGAAAATTCAGAGAGCTTTTGAGAAAAGTTGAGAAAGAAAATAACTCAAAAGGCTTTTATAAAGGCCCAAGTGTATAATTATGTAAAATTTCCATAATATGTTTGATGCCTTTAGATGAAAGCTCTTTCAGTAATTATTCCGATAAAAGCTTCATTGACTTGAGTGAATAATAATTCACATTTTGAGAACTTAATGCGTCAAATGTTCTTTTAATCACAAATTATATATATGACTCTAGCTCTATAAATACAACTCAAAATTATTAGCTAATAGTTATATAGTAGAGTAAACTTTTCTCTACGTTTATATCTCTAACAAGAGTGAAGTGAAAATGCTCATTTAATTATTTCCTGGCTATTGTAAATAGTACAAATTTTGTAGTCTGATTTTAATATATTGAAAAAGTGGTTTCCTTTTGTATATATAGCTCTCTATGATGTATTCTTATGTAAATTAAATCGTGCTCAAGTGCTAAATACAAATGTCGCTGTAGTCACACAAATTTAGCTCTTGAATTAATTTAGGATTTTGATCAAAGATTTGAAATAAATTTAAATATTAAAGAAACCACTGGAGAAAATTATTTTATACAATTAGCTTTAGCCTTTCAAAGTTCAATGACCTATAAGTATCATAACTGTGTGTTTCAGAGATGAGGTACGATCCTGTCGCATATGTAGCGAAAAATTGACTCTCATTTTTGAGAAATTCAATATATTCCTTCAACTGTCATTTTTTCAAACATGACGTCTGTATGACGTCTGTTGCTTGCCTATAGAGAATTTGTATAAGTCACTTCGACACATAATAATGTGTCATGGACAAGTTTTTCTCTCGTCTTGCATGAAATACAATATTATCAAATGTCGGCACGCGTCAGAGAGAGAAAAAGGACAGGGGAGAGAGAGACAGAAAAAAAGAATTCATAATGTTCATTTCATCACACAAACCTGATTTTGTTTAGAGTATCAAAAGCTCTTTTTTCTGTCTAGACTTTTCTATACTGGTCCATCACAAGAGATGATTGTATTTTTCCCAATACTACTTTCCATCACAGTTTCATGTTTCTAATGCACTGCTTCTCATCTCATCATCAGTGTAACTATTGAACTAGGACAATACTTACTATCCAATGTATATATATATACATGTATAAAATATATAGACTCTTTATACGATGTCATTCTTTATACTTTTACTTACTCTACTGGGGCTGATGATGTCGATGTGATGTTTCCTATTGTTCACTACTCTCCCTATATGTATATATGCTTATGTAAGAGTAGAGTACCCTTACTTACATTCTACTTTGGTCATAGATGTAATATAAAAGTTATAAAACTTGCCTCACATGACAGCACCAAAGAGAATGTACAAGAGAAATGTTTATATATATATAGTATAGAATCTCTCTCTCATCATGATGATGAACCTTCTTCTCTATCCTTGCAGCTGACACCAATACATGATGGTCCTTCTCTTTCATTCTTTACGAGATCGATCTTTTTTTCTCCCTTGCTACTAGTATAGCCTCTGATGGCCCTCTTGTTGGAAAAATATATCCCTCTTGTCTCTCTCTCTCTCTAGCAGAACTGAGTCATAAATTGCGTCCAGCATCTTTCATCTTCCCATGCGTTTGGCACTTTTATTTTTTTCCAGGATGATTTTTTACT